>JAMQMW010000591.1:0-24843 GCA_024115155.1 Thelonectria blattea
CCCCCCCCCCCCCCCCCTCCAAGGCTTCGTGAGTCATAACAAAGCTGGAAGAAATGTTGGCCAAGGTAAGTTCGTCGAGAATGCCACCAGTGATCATCTTTGTCGGGCACTAATCTATACTTTTCGAGGGAAGGTTCTCTGCTGTGTGCTCCGCCGGGAGTACTGCCCCTCCCGCTTCCGCTCCCACCAAGCCACCCGTCGCGGCAGCTTTCGGGATACGAGGATCACAGATGTCCGGCCCAAGCTGTGGACAAGATGGTAAGATGCCCTTCTCCTTCAGATACCCTTCTCCTTCAGATACCCTTCTCCTTCAGATACCCTTCTCCTTCAGATACCCTTCTCCTTCAGATACCCTTCTCCTTCCTCATTGCCTCACTCTATCGAGTTGCCGTGTCTTCGTGTCATCGTGGTCCAAATCAGGCACAAAACACTCTACTGACCATGACCGCATACTAGAAGGAAACCCTGGCTATGAAGTCTACGTTCAACCTTTGGAATAGCAAGATTAAAGGTATTTCCATCATCTATTTGATTCGTTAACCTCTCGTTCGAAAGTTCACTGCTGACAGAATGCTGCGCGTCAGTTGAACCATATAGTCAAGTTCCATCGCCTACGCATAGGCGATGAGTGAACACAAGCCCTGACGTCTTACAAGGCCTAGCATAGGCACGAGAGTACTTCCCAAGTCTATCTTGACTTGCCGCCTTGCTCCATTGTCAAGTTTCTCCTCCCCTTCTTTCCCTGTCTTTGAATTTTGGTTTGGGAACTAGGTGAACTTACCTCACAGGAGTGACACGGAAATTATAGTCCTGCGAGTTGGGACTCTTCTACTACTCTTTTCCTACCCAGGATCTTGGTGGAATCTGCCCGAGATGTCTAGTTTTGGCAGCGGCATTCCCGCTGCCTTGGATCCTGTCGAGTGATGCTGACATACTAACCGAATAGTCTTTCGCAAATCTTCATTCTTGATGATCTCACGCAAGGCATCACGACAGAATACTATAGCAGATTGGAAGTAAGCCATCTCCACTACTGATACACTTTTGACTTCATAAAGCTGACGCTGGGCTAGACATGGGCGTTCTCTAAAAATCACAAACTCCAAGTTACCTTCCATTCCTAGTCGTTCCTAGGACCCAAGGACGAGTCACCTCTGAACCATTCAGAACGAACTTGAGCATGAGACCATCCATCTCCTTCGATGGATGAAGTGACTTTTTTCTCAAGAAACTATTAACTTTCCTTCTTTCCCCGTCCTCAATACTGCATGTGAAGTTTGAAGTTTGAACTCACTAGCTTAGGGCAAGATGCAATTCTTGTATGAGCCAATCCCAGCACAGGAAAATATGCCTCGAAATCAGAGACCGACTTTCCTGTCTCGAGAGCAAGGTTTGAAAAAGAAATACGATGACCTCACTTTTCAAGTTTGAAACATGGAGGAAGAAACTCGCAGAGACTGGACAAGTCAGAACTCAGCTAACCTCTCTCTCTTCAGACAGATCATCATCGAACCGAGACCAAGACCAAACGAACCCCTCCTCCCCGGCCGAGAGAATAACACCGACACTATACCTTCCCCTCGATACAGATTTCCGAACACTCCTCGAACTCCCGAAGCCGAAACGAACGATCCGATATATATACCCCGATCCGAATACTATAATACCACCGGCCTCCCATGTACCAAGCCCCGGCTTGTTGAACACCGACACTCCCGCGCGTCTCTCCTCCTAATCTTTCCTCCGAGTCCTTCTTCGAATCCTCCTCCTAGTCCTCCTTCGAAACCTCCCCCGAATGCTCCTTCGAACACCTCCTCCTTTGAAACCTCCTCCTCCTTCGAAACCTCCTCCTCCTTCGAATACCTCCATCTCCTTTGAATACCTCCTCCTCCTTTGAATACCTCCTCCTAGTCCTCCTTCGAATATCTCCTCCTTCGAATCCCCCCTCCGAAAGGATATCGACTCCTTCCCTCCCTCCAGCATCGAAACACTCCCACCGTTTCTCGAACACCCCTGCCTCGATTCCTT
Organism: Thelonectria blattea; assembly: GCA_024115155.1. Taxonomy (NCBI): domain Eukaryota; kingdom Fungi; phylum Ascomycota; class Sordariomycetes; order Hypocreales; family Nectriaceae; genus Thelonectria; species Thelonectria blattea. The sequence goes on from JAMQMW010000591.1 coordinate 2,029, forward strand.
CAACAAAAGCTACTGACAGTAAGTATTGCCGCAGATTGAAGTCTATTTTTTCCTCCTGAATGCGTGAATGTGAACCGATCTACTCCTTGCTATATGAGCCACTTGAAACGACAAAGGGTGAAAGATAGCATCTATTCAGGTTAGTGAATTCGTATCAAATCTCGACAGACAACGACTAATCCACTCTACTCACTCGAATAGGACTCCTCGCTGAGTCTCCTGGCTGAAGAACACCCAGTCCACGGCAACATGGACAGCCCGTCCGATTCATCAAGGTAAAGGGCGTTGCCCATCTCATCTTCCCCTGTCATCCTCCTTTTTCCAACTTTTTCTGCAAGCGCAGATACGACCATGCGGTGGGCCTTCTTTCGTTTAAATCATGATGACAGCACCTTGAAGGCAAGATCCTTCAAGGCCGACAAGTCTGAATTTGACGCGAGTGGCCAGAACCATCATCCTTCTCTTCCCCCAGATACCCTGTGCCCCATCCCCCCTGGTGATATACAATATGATCCAGGGGGTGCGGGCACCACGCCATACTTTATGTCACTCACTACCTCTTTTACCTGACATTGAACCTGATCCTCTGCTCCCTCCCCCTAGGAGCTCTGGGTTGTCTGTCAACACACGACCAGTTCATCTTGTTTCTCTACACATTTCTTTCCATTCAGATCTTCCGATCCATTTCTTACAGAGCCTTTGTGTCTTGCCAGCCAGTTGTGCACAAGTGTGCCTCCAGTGCTGGTATGTTGGTAGGGCCAGAGTACTCTCCTCATCTTCCCCCCTCTTCCGGTGGTGATGCAATCTGGGACGTCTCTGGTTTAGTGACCAGGCGTCTCTCTTGCTCGTGATCCGCCGGGAAAGTCTGCAGGATACTATCCTCGAGATACGTTGCAGACTCCTGTGTGTCACAACGCCGAAGACTTCAAGGCTCGCAAAGTTGCGAGTCCAAGGTGCTGGCTTCACGTCGACAACCTCATCTTGAGTTTTGACGATAGTGAAGCCATCTAGCTGCTCGGCTGCCACTATCCTCAGTTGCAACTCGGCAGCAAGAGGCAACTGAGACGTGGCCATAGCCGTTCGAGCACGAAAATGCACAAGTGTTGCAGGAACTCTCTTTCATTTTGGCTCACGCCGTTTCGAACGAGACTCACTCAGGGAGACTAAGAGGTCATTTCTCCCAAAGTCCCTCATTTCAGGGGCTTTACTATCTCCCTGATACACCTTTGCTACACACTCCTTTCCTTTCCTTTCCTCGTCTGGACGGCCTTTTATTCTTCCCACGTGTTGAACATAAAAGTGTCTGGGATGGGATGCTGATGCGAGACGTGCGGCTATGAGTCTGAGTATCTCAGGTATCAAATTGCCAGAGCTTGACAGCTTGCTGAACGCCAAGTGCCTCACCCTTCTTTGTGTTGGTCCTGTTGGATTTGACCTACTTGGGCGCATCTGCATTTCCCCAACAGATCGAAGGGCCTCTCAACCTCCGTTCACTACTGATACTCGAGAGCTTCCCATGATGTCAATATCTTGGCTGCAGGGAAGACACATCCTTTCTGACGAGCGTTGGAGTTTCTCAAAACTTTTACCCTCGTCGATGAAGAGCTGTGAAGTTGCTTCTAGCATCTGAGCCTTCGGTTAACACCCTTCTCGCGACCAAGCTTGAGACAGAAACCTCTGTCAAACTCCCCAATAACGCAGATTCTCAATGATGAGGACGAAGCTGGTGAAAGGCTATACGGAGACTCCCATGTCTCTGTGCCAATGACCTAAAATACGTTTCTGAGAGATGACTAGATGAGAGCCAGATCGAGGTTTATACATTCAAGATCCACCCCAAGGCCAAACTTGGGAGAATAAACCTCCGACAACTACTTTGGTCGGTACCCGGGGGCGCTGAGCGAGGCGGAGTGCTACGAGGCTTGCAGCTCGCCAATAACTCGGATTCTTGATGATGACAAGGAAGGTATTTGGAGGCTACGGGGACTCTCATATCTCTATGCCGATGACCTCATACGTGTAACTTTTCGTCTGAGAGATGAGAGGCTTGAGAGCCAGATCGAGGTTTGTTTGCAGAGTTTCCCCAAGGTCAAGTGGCCTTGGAGAGCTAACCCCAACTCTGGCAACCTCGATGCTCACAAAAGAATTCGCCAGTAACTCAGGCTTTCAATGACGGCGAAGCTGGTGCGAGGCTTCGGGGACTCCCACATCTCTTGCCAACGACCTCACAACGTTTCTGAGAGATCAGGGCCTGGTCGAGGTTTGCTTTCAGAACTACCCCAAGGTCAAGTGGCCTTGGGAGAGCAAACGTCCACTCTGGCATCCTCACTAAGAACCTCACCAACAACCTCATCGACAACTAAGTTTTCCATGATGAATCCGAAGCTGGTGCGAGGCTACGGAGACTCCCATATCTCTTGCCAATGACCTCACAACTCTTTCTGACATATGAGAGCCAGGTCGAAGTTTGCTTACAAAATTACCCAAAGGTCAAGTGACATTTGGAGAGCAAACCTCAACTCTGGTAACCTCACCAACAACCTTGCCAAGAACTCAGGCTTTCAATGATGAACTCGAAGCTGGTGAAAGGCTACATGCGGAGACTCCCATATCTCTGTGCCAATGACCTCACAACGATTCTAACAGATGAGCCAGGCCGAGGTTTGCTTTCAGAATTACCCCAAAGTCAAGTGGCCTTGGGAGAGCAAACCTCCCCTCTGGCAACCTCGCCAGTAACTCGAATTCTCGAATCTCAATGATGAACTCGAAGCTGATGAAAGGCTACATACGGAGACCCTCATATCTCTGTGCCAATGACCTCACAACCCTTCCTGAAGAGATGAGGACTTGGTTGCGGTTTGCTACAAATTAATTACCCCAAGACCAAGTAGTCTTAGAGAGCAAAGCTCAAGTCAAGCACCTCGCTAATAACTCGAATTCTCAATGATGACAACGGTAGCGGTGTTAGGAGGCACAGAGACTCCGATATCTCTGTGCTGATGACCTTACAACCAACGTTTCTGAGAAATAAGAGTCAGGTCGGGGTTTTTTTGGAAGAATTACCCCCCAAGGCCAAGTGGTCTTGGAGAGCAAGCCTCAACTCTGGCAACCTACTCGGAGTTTTAATGATGACAACGGTTGCGGTGTTAAGAGGTACGGAGACTCTAATGTCTCTGCGCCGATGACCCAACAAACAACGTTTCTGAGAAATAAGAGTCAGATAGAGGTTTGTTTGAAGAATTACCCCCCAAGGTCAAGCTTGGGAGAGCAAACCTCTGGTCACTCGCCAACAACTTCTCAATAATGAAGAAGTGGGTGCCGGGACGCCACAGAGGCTCCAACATCTCTGTGATTCTCAATGATGAAGATGGGAGTGAGGGGAGGCAAACGGAGACTTCCACATCTCTGCCGCTGACCGAACAATATCTTTCTGAGAGATGAGGGTATCGAGGGTTATTCGAAGAGTCACCCCAAGGCCGAACTTGGGAGAGCAAACCTTCTGGCAACTCGCTACTGACTCGGATTCTCAATACTGAACCAGTCGGTGCTGGGACGCCACAGACTCTAACATCTCTATGATTCTCGATGATGACAAAGATCGTTATGGGAGGCCGCGGAGACTGCCATATCTCCGTACCGTTGACCGTACAATGTCTTTCTGAGAGATGAGGGGCATATCGAGGGTTATTTGAAGAGCCGTCCCAAGGCCAACCTTGGGAGAGCAAGTCTCCAGAAACTCGTTGACACTCGGGTTCTCAACAATGGAGAAGCTGGCGGTGAGATGCCACAGACTCGAACATCTCTGTGATTCTCGATGATGACATTAGTGGGTGACGCGAGGCCAAGGAGACTCCCATATCTCTGTGCCGATGACGTTATCACTTTTCTCTGAGAGATGAGTCAGGTCGAGGTTTCCTTCAAGAACCACCACAAGGCCAAGCTTTTCTCTCCAAGCTCCACGAAGCGCCGACCGTTGAAAAGTCATGACGGCAGTCTAGCCGACCACGACAGCCTACCACGACATCCTCATGCGCATAACTGGAGATGGATGCTGGCAACCAAGTCAAAAGTTCAAGGCAGCGCTTGCCTCTCAACTTGACTCGCCTCTTCCAGACTCCAGTCTACATATCAGACGCCACCGACGTGCCCTTGTTTCCTGTGTTAGGATTTCGAGCTCTCCCTTCATGTATCTATGGAGGATGAGCCTCTCCAGTTAATTGTCGAGGAAAAGACACCTTCAATGTCCGTCGTTAGACTCATCAGAGCATCACAGGAGAGCAAGACTGAAGGATGAACACTTCCGTTCCACTTGCAGAGTCTGTTGACGATCTTTCAACTTCTCAATAATACATGAACATTCTCCTCCCAGCGCAATACCACTCATCATACTCTATTCTTTCCAATTTGAGGATGATTGTCGCCACACTCGCGAAACTACGATGCTCTTCTAACGTTCGAGTCGTCCACGATGACCGAAACTTCGAAGGAGTGCGCAACTTATGGAACATGGATAACGAATACACGGAGCAAGAGAGGATATCCTCGTACAGGGCTACATCATTTACCGGCAGCACACTTCGATTCCCCCGAGCTGGGTTCCTTCACTCCACGGCACGTACTCGACCGAACGAAGTGCAGTTTACAGATCCGCAAGGGAGGTCATCCAACTCTTCGACTTCTTTTCTACTAGTCCCAGGCCTCCTGAGATACTAGGTCAAACCGATCAACGTGGATAGGTCCTTTCAGCCCCCTCGAAACACGTATCACTATCTTTTATTTCAGAAATCAGCAGTCAGCTCTCACAGCTTTCACTCATGTCGTCCTTTCTCGAAGACTATCTAGTTGTCCTATTCAGCCTTTTTACATGGTGAGTGAGGTGCATGATGCTCATGATTGGGGGGGCTTGGTGTCCATTTACTCCCTTCATTCCCCCGCAGTAAGTTCTCAAGTATGAAGTATCGAGTCTGACTTGTCTACCCATCCTCAACAGAACAACAAGCTGACTTTTCACATTAGAACCGATGACCGATCCCGAACCCGGCTACCGAATCCTATATCTCTCCATGCCACGCCGCCTTCGTCCAGAGCTAGAAAACCGCCATCTATATATCCCCCCTTCACAACGCAGCACTTGTCTCCGACGTTCCGCTATACTGTTCCTTGCAACCCTCTTTCGTTTCCACGCTTCAGATCAGCATAGTCCCTGGACAATAGGGCGTTAAAAGTCCTTCATCTCGGATCTTCAGCCGGCGATGTCCAAAGGAACCCCCCCGATACAATACATGAGGAAAGGAAACCGAGTCTTCCAGATACAACTGCAACCCTCAACTCCCCCTATTCAACTCCCCCCTAGAAAGTCATGATCCAATGCTCCCCCACCAACTCCGTCCCCCAAGAAGCATGCACATCCGTCCTATCCAGCACAAACCCCTCCTTCTTATATATCCTCCTCGCCCCCTTCAAATCGCTCTGCGTCCACAACCCAATCCCCTTATACCCTGCCTCCCTCGCAAACGCCACACACCTCCTCACCAACTCCGTCCCAACCCCCTCTCCGCGCGCCGCCTCATCCACAAGCAGCAACCGCAACTTCCCCGTGTCCTCCCGCTCGCCGTCCCGAACCACCATCACGCACCCCATGAATACGTCCCCCCTCTCGGCGATCCAGCAGCGCTCGCGGGCCGCGTCGAAGTTCTCGAGGAAATCGGCCGCAATGCGCGCCACGAGGGCTTCGAAGCGCTGGTCGAAGTTGTGGTGGTCGTGGTAGAAGGTGCCGTGGCGCTGGATGATGACGCCCATGTCGCCTGGGCGGTGTGTTCGGTATGTCACTGGTGGTGAGGTTTCCATTTTGGAGAAATTTGGTGAGAATTGATCAGTGAGAGCGAAGACGGATTCGAGCTGACACATTCCACCCGCGGCAGTTTAAATGCATCCTCCGTGCCAATGCTGGGCTCCTCGGCCTCCACAAATGCGCCCTTTGTCCGACATTTGACATTTGCAGATGGGGCCTTTTGCTTCATAGTCCCGCGCCAGAAAGATTTTGCTTGTTTCTATGCGTTTCGAACCACACACTGTCTGTACAGCAGCACAGCTAGTCACTCCCGTTTTTAGTTACGAAAAGGAGCTCGTCCACTTGGCTCTGATCCTCAGCATTGAAAGTAGAAGATACCATTACTCCTTCGACTGTCTCCCTTTGGCAGCGTTGACCTTGCAGTTCCGCAGTTGGGCGTCTCATCCCTGGGAAAAGAGAGCTGTAGGGTCTTACCTATCTGAGAGACAACTTCTTCCAAGTTCCACGTACGCGCTCGGTAGAGAGTTCCGAAGCAACGTGGTCACTATCAGTTCACCCGGCTTTCTTGACAGTGATCGAAGAGTTGTTTTGAGTGAGTTAGTCTTCGTCAATTCAGTATATTGCATACCTACCTAGGGAGCTGCTATATGATGTGACAGAAAGCTACAAGCAAGTTGCTAAAGTTACTCAGTCGAGCCAGTCGGCTTCTTCCAGTTCTGTTCAGGACTGTCCCCAACTCAACGTTGACATCTATGACCAAGCTCTTCGTCCACTAAAGCCAAAGAAACCCGTCGTAGTCTGATGTCACAGCCCCTCAAGCATTCGAGACGATCAGTCTACCAAAGTTCACAACCATGCCCTGCCAGTTCTATCCCATGGGAGTATAGGATCTATTTCCCTCTCGTCCTTCCATCAAATACCACAGCGTGATTGGTTTAGTGGTAAAATTCTCCGTTGCCATCCGAGCAGCGTCGGGGAGCCCTGGGTTCGATTCCCAGATCACGCATTCTTTTTGACGTTTCCGGGGTTCTGTAGCTTCGGAATAACTTCCTTTTTGCCCAATACATTCACGGCCACCCGAGGAGCAGATCCCCTCTCCCCCCGAGGCCTGTTGGCCAAGACGACCGCCCAACGCTGTAGAAAGGATACAATGATAACAGTATTATTACATGTATGTTCTAACTCTATCCTGCCAAAGGCACCCAATCCGTATGCTCATCACTCATTCATGCTCATCTCGCCCTTGTCGACCCTCATATCCCAGGGAGTCCAATGACCTGCCTCACGGCTGGCACAAATCGAGGCACCACATACACAATGGAATACGCCACAGCGGCGGTCAAGAGCCCCGTAAGCTACCTCAAGTCAGTATTGTCCTCTGAGAACGATAAGAGAGAAACTCACCTTCTCGAACCACGTGTGGAAGTATATGGCCGTCATCAACAGCATCCAGACACTAAGCCCCATGACACCAATGGCAAACTTCGTACCGAGACTGAGGGCAGGCTGACCCGCACCCTCGCCCGCCGGTCCCTCGGCTTCGACGTTGGCACTCTTGAGGGCGCCATCAACCATGTAGACGCACCTCTCGTCCGTTGCCTGGCCGGACCATCGCGCAATCGCCCAGCCGACTTCCTGCATGAGAAACGCCGTACCGAGCGTCAACAAGAAGACGTGGCCCGAAATATCGTGTCCGCCCTTCCACTTGCCCCCGGCAGCTTTACAAGCCACAGACGTGACCATTTCCCCCAGCGAATTATCCCCCATGAAAACCTCGCGCTGCGCCAACTCGCACGTCCCGCCCGTCCAGCGAAACCCGCGGTCGATGATGGCAGGCCCGAAGCACCACTGCGTAACCAAGATCCAAAGCCCCGTAACCGCCGCCCACCGCAGACCGGCGCGCAACCGCCTCGATCCCGCGGCGGTGCTCGGGTGCGTGAACACGAAGGCGGCAAAGGCGGCCGAGAACCAGGCCCAGCCGCGCTTGACGAAGAAGACGTTGAAGACGTTGGACTTGCGGGCGAAGTAGCTCGGGGCAACGGCGGGGTCCTGCGCGTGCGACTGCAGCACGGGGTCGTACTGGGCGGCTCGCGTCTCGGGGGAGAGCGCGGAAAAGACGGTGCCGAAGACGAGGACGGCGGGGAAGACGGCGAGGACGATGCGCTCGAGGCGGGTGGGCAGGAAGGGCGACGTGCGCCGCGTAGACGTGGAGGGTGGGAGTCGAGGGGCCATAGTCTCTTCGGTGTCGGAGAGGGAGGAGGAGGAGGGTGCCAGCTTGGCGGCGCGGCGGGTGGTTACCATTGAAGCAGAGGATGCAAGAGGAAGAAGTAGAAGAAGCTCGGGGTCTCTCGAGCAGAGGCAACTCAACTCAGAGTCTCATGGATCGAGGTGCGCAAAGAGTTGGCGGAGCGAGTCGTTGCGTGCCATGTTTTCAAGACGCAGCTAACTCGCTTCATGACGTCTATGGGTCTAGGTGGGCTGGAGGGAGCCCGAGCTGCCCCGGCGGCCGGTGGAACGAACTTCCGAGTAGCCACCTCGTGGCCTCCTGAAGCGGCGAGAAGGAGATTGAAGCAGGAGAAGAAGAGGCCAAATAGACCATAATCCGAGGGCTCGATATGAAGCTGAGTCTGTGGTATTTATGCATACGGAAAGTCGAGGTTGAAGTGATGATGTGGAACGGCCGTGTTTCGGCTCGCCGCTTACGAATACTGCTGGAAGCATGGCGGGGATGAGGAGGAAGTTCAGGACGCTGGGCTAAAGGCTTTCAAAGCATATCAAGACTTGTCCATACTTATTAGATTCACGACTTGCAATTTGATACTCTTCTCTTGATGTACGGTATCTATCTACTCCGTAGACAGCCAACGAAGGTCCAACCCGCCCCGTCATCGAATCCTCCAACTCCCCATCCGTCATCCGTCAGATCCATCCCCCACATGCACCAAGACTAGGCAGCTAGGCAGCCACGCAACCCTTATAATGCAGTCTGGTCCATCGAAACGCCAGCGAAGTAGCTGAAACTCGAGCCCTGCTGTTACTCAATGGCATTATTGAAGATGTTAATCTCAACGGTCCCGATTCCGGGACTGACCCCCTTTCTCCGGGAAGCCTTCGCTTTTTGCCGTTTTGGGCGACGAACTGTGTGCATGGCTCCTGAGTTCGATTCCCCGTGAATCGTCACCCACTTCCCTTTTTTCTTCTTTTGTTAAGACCGCCTTTCTCTCTTGTCTATTCCTGTTCTCGGTCGAAGCAGTTTCGGACATCTATTCTCGGCTCTCACACTCCATTCATTGACGTCCTCATCAGGCCCCCCTTCAGTTCCAGCCTCTGGATCGACCTCCCCCCACTAAGCCTGCAATTCGAGGCATCCAACCCAACAGGCACCCAACAAGCACAGCCAGCGCCTTGGCCTTAAAAGCAGGTCCAACACAGACGTCTCTCAGCGAAGTAGCTACATGTCATTATGTCGTAATGGCCAATAACTTCTTCTGAAGTCAAACTCGAAACCCTGGCTTCGCTTTTTTGCTGTTTTGGGCGGGCTCAGACTGTACCTGGGGGGAGTCCATGTTCGAATCCCATCGTGTTTCTTTTAATCCTTTTTTTTTTGGTTCCCCATTTACCATCTTATTGACCTCAGTGCACTTCCTCTTTCATTTTCATCTGTTACATCTATCTCGATTTATTATTACCGTCTCATCCTGCATTCCTCGTAAACATCTCCCACTCAGCGGCGTGTTACTCGCACGCCGTCATCCTCCTACCCTGAACCATCCCCACCTTCGCAACAGGGGGGAATCACCAACCATCACATCACCCAGCCACTCACCATGCACCTCCCCCCTTGCTTTGTGCCTTTATAACCCAAACCCAACACTCTTCCCTGCGAAGTATCTGGGTGAAAGAGTCCCAGGCCGTCGCGTTGGTCAGGTGGAATGTTCCATTATGGCTCAAACTGTACCAAAGCTATGTGCCCTGCCCAGAAATGGGCTTGTTACTTCACTTTTTGGCAGGGCTCGAGGATCGCTTGTTCGATTCCCCGTCCTCGTTACTTTTTTGCTTTTGGGTGACATATCTTTAGCGATGCTTCGTCTGGAGTTTTATACTTTTGCTGAGGGATATGTAGGAAACCATCTCAGCATAACATTTCCTGCCTACTATGTTAGACATTGAGACGGGTGTGAGAAAAAGAACCATCCATCCGCCCATGGCCCCCTCTGCAGAAGCATCCCAACAACGCAATCCCCATCAAACGAATTAGGCAACCATCGCTTGGAGCTGCGCCGCGATACCTCAATGTGCACCACCGATTTACGCTGTCAGTCAAGTTTTGCCGAGGCCTCTGCAGGATTGCCGTTCCTGGCGAGATATTCACTCTACTCATATCCCTCGTTGCATTCGTCACGGCTCAGATCCTTCTCTTCTCTTATTCTCCCTCAAGTCTTCAGACATCTCTTTCGACCGGAGCCGGACTACGACAGCATCAGGACGGATGCTGCTTGGTGCTCGGGCAGGGCCTCTGTACGGCTCACGCTCGACACTGCAAGTGACACCACCTGGGAAGACCGATCGTGCGAGGGAAATAATCTGCTGGTATTAGATTTCAAGCAGCCGACGCAACGTCTTCGCAAGTATAACGCGGACCTTTGTTGAAGATTCTCATAACCTTTCTTCGCGGGCGTCGAATCTCTCGGCACCCAAAAGTGATGGCTTCAAACTGTTAGAACGAGAATAAGAAGAGATGGAGAGAAGGAAGTTTAGGCCTTTGCGGAGGCTTTCTGCCTCTCTGTGTGAGGAGCGGGTACATACGCCATTTGTGTGTGAATTGTTTGTTAGGTCGAGTAGTCTCGCGGGGGCATCGGGAGGAGCAATCGAGCTGAACCTCTCAGGCTATCCAGATGCACTACCCTCTGGATCGTGGTGCACATATCCATCAGCCCCGAAGGGTCCAAGAAGTCGAAAGCCAAAGAGCCGCACAAGGGAAAAAGTCCTCACGGGGTTATTATTTCCCCCTATGCCGACCGACGGCTCCCAATACCTTACCCTGCTTCTCAAAAGTTGGCGGCGTTTGCACTCGCATCTGCAGGAGGCCGGCCAGGTTACCTACGTTACCCTTTCCACCCGTCGGGAGCCAATTCACCTCATCCGGAACGACATGTCTCCCTGGGACAACAACGAACAAGCCACGACCGCAAACTAGAAATACTAGACGACGAGATCGATAACAAGGCACGCCCTCAGAGAACAAGTCCGCCCGGTTCTGGTTCCAAAAGGCTCAAGTACATCTGGACCACTACTCCCAGAACGTAGGAACGGAGGTGCAACGCTAGCAAGGCGGCTCGAACCCGAGGACTGCATACCATCAAGTTGTCAAAAGCACGAGAATGAGAATTCCAAGTTATTCGGTTCTGTCGCTCTGCTTCCTGGGAATCTAGGGGCGCGGGTGGGTTGATTGTTTGGGAGAATGAAGCTGTTGTAGAGTATGCTGGCGCTGCTAATCAATTCGTTGCAAATCGGGGTTTAGAAAAACATAATAAAATGTATTTTAATATTTTGTACCACGTTAAACTCCTTGCTTGATTTAGATTGCTTATTATTGCATAGCGGTTGTCGAAATGTCATCTGTTTGGGTTTAACAAGTCCCGTTGAGGGCATTCAGAAACCACATCGTCGAAGTGCAGTCAAACCCGTCTTGTCCAGGACCAACGCGTCCTATTCAGTCACTCCAACACTCCTCCGCAGCTTCACAATCAGACATTCACAAGTCACAAAGGCACATTGATCGTGGGAATTGCCCATTTCATTGGAGGTAACTAAGAATCTGCACTCCGCAGACCATCGGATTCCGACCGTGGCCTAAACATGTCCGTTTCCCAAACTCCACGTCCCAATAGACCATTTTCAGAGTCGGTCATTGGGGTAATAAATCCCTGCGAAAAAAAAAAACACAAACGGAAAATGCAAATGAATAAAGCCAGTGATATATACCGATCGGCAATATGTTCAGCAAGCCGACGTGGCCACCTAGGAGGTGGTGAAGAATGCGATGGACGCGCAAAAGTTGTTGCGGTTGTCGGCATCGAGGGCGGCAGAGGTGCCGTCGACCGTCACCATGTTGACGCTAGCCTTGGTGCTAAGGCCGTAGAAGTGAACCGTAGAGCTCTCCAGGCTGACCATGTTTTCCTGGCAGTTGTTGAGGCCGACGCAGGTCTGGCCGTAGTTGTTGAAGAAGCTGTAAAGGCCGGCACCGTAGATGAAGATGTCGGAAGAGTCCGTAGCGCGAACACCCCAAGTACGGCGGCACTTGTCCGAGTCGCTGGTGCAGCTGGTCTCGAAGTCGGGATCGTTGTACGCGGAGTTGCACTTGAAGGGGACGAGGGAGTCGGGGTTGCCCTGGAAGTAGGCCGTCTCGGTCTGGATGAAACCCATGAAGACGTTGGAGGCCTTGGAGAGCTGGTAGTTGTAGAGGGTGTGATGCTCAGAAGCAGTACCCCAGAGCCAGCTGCCGGCGGTGCTCTCGATGAGGATGCCACGACCGTTGTAGATGTTGATCTGAGAGTGGTCTCCGAGATCGAGCTCGTGGTCGGCAACCCAGAGCCAAACGTTCTCGAGGTAGACGCTAGCCTTGGCAGTGACGTGCATAAGCATGAAGGCGCCGAAGCATTCCTCGTTGGGGGTGGTGTCAACGGCAGGAGTCTTCTTGCACTTGTTGGACTGGAGCTGGGTGCCGGTAGAACCACCAATGCGGAAGTGGACATCAAAGAGACCGGCAGAGCCGGGAGTCTCACCAGCAACGTTGAACTCCATGAGGATGGCGCCGGGCTGAGGACCGAGAGTCTCGAACATGAGGTCTTGGATCTCGACGTTGCCGACATCGCCCTCCTCACCGACTTGCCAGACTGGCTTGGGGTTGGCCATGTCCTTGAAAGTCGAGTTGCCACCGGCCATGATGAGGGGCCAGATCTCTCCAACAATCTTGATGTTCTTGGGAACCTTGACGGTGTCGGTAATGACGTAGGCACCGTGGTCGAAGTAGACAATCTCGTCGGCGCCGATGCTGTCGAAGACGGCCTGGATAGCGGCAGTGTCATCGGTGGAACCGTCACCCTTGGCACCCTTGTCCTTGACCGAGACGAACTTGGAAGAGGCCTTGGCAGGGTACTGGGGCTTGCTCTTGGTGACGAAGTTGCCGTTGCTGTCGAGGAGAGCCTTGGGGCGGGAGATGGCCGTCTGAGTATCCTGAACAGCCTGGCCCTTGCTGCCGCTGTAGGTGCGACCCTGGATCCACGACTCAACCTTGGAGTTGCCGGCGAGGACGGTTGCAGAGGTGCCGCTGTTCTTCACGGCAATGGGGACATTGGTGGACATGTCGACGTTGTCGAGGACGAGAGTGCCGTTGGTGCCGGATTGGCCAGTGGCGTAGACGGTGTTGATGCCGATGGGAGTGTTGGAGATGGTGCTGTCAATGAGGATGACGGAGCCAACGTTTTGAACAGTCTCGCCAGCGCTGATGTCGATACCGACGCCGCAGTTCTCAATCGTGATGCCGGCAAAGGTCCACGCCCAGTTCCAGTTCATGTAGATGGCGGTGTTGCAGTTCTTGAAGGTCATGTTGCGGCTGGTGAATTGCTGGCTGCCCATGAAGACACCGTACTTGCCACCAGTGAAGGTAAGGTCGGTCATGAAACCACCGGAGCCGTTGTCGATGAAGATACCCTGCTGGGCGTTCTCCTCACTAGAGTCCTCGACCATGACAAACTCAATGTTCTGGAGAGAGGTAGCCTGAGCGACCTGCCAGTGGATACCAGTACCGGACGTCTTGGGGACCGCGGTGAGATCGATCTTGAAGTTGCGGATCTGGCGGAAGAAGTTGTTTTGGTTGGTGTACCAGTTCTCACCGGTGTCTTCGTAGGGATCCGCGTCGATGACGGCCATACCGGCAAAGCTAGCGGAAGCCTTGATGACAGGAGGGTTGATAAGATCGCCGACCATGTGGGTGTAGTAGTAAGGGAGGATGGGCGTGGAAACGACGTAGGTACCAGAAGGGAAGTAGACCAGAGCAGGAGTGGTGGTTGCCGAGTCGCAGCCCAGACCGCAACGGTTTCCGTCCGAGAAAGCATTGTTGATAGCTTCGGTGTCGTCGGTGCTGCCATCACCCTTGGCACCGTAGTCCTTGACGTTGCGGAAAATCTTGTAGTCGGAAGATCCGAAGGCGACAGAGCCTTGGCGCTTGATGTCGGCGAACCACCAAGAGGCGGCAGACTCGTAGACGACAGCATCGCTAGGCTGGGGAGAAGGAGCAGCATCTGCCTTGAGGGCGAGAAGCCGCAGGGCCAAGAGGCCCGCAGTGAAGATGGTCGAAAGACCCATGATGACCAAGTAGCAGGTACTTGGGTGTCTTGAACGTGATGGTGTGTGAAATTTTGGTGAAGTTGAGATGGCAGAAGACTGCGAGTTGAGAGTTAGCCTTGTTGTTGTTGCCTTGGCTCTTTGGGGAAACGATGTGTTTGTGCTAGAGCGAACAGTTTGTGAAGAAAGAACGAGGCTGAAAGAAAGGAAAGAAGAGAAAGAATTCTAGGTAGAGAGCGTGGGCGGTATTTAAGGGATCGGCAACTTTGTGTGTGAAGCTGTATTGATGTTGTTGTATTGGGAAGAACAGGCGCGTATGAATGAGGGTATGAGTGAACAACAATCGAGGAGGGACAGGGATAAAAGGGCCAATGAGGAAACAGGACGAAACAACACAGCGCGGTTGAGTCCGACCATTAATAACACATTGAGTGGCGAGAGGGAATAAACAAGGACAAATGATTGACGAATGGTGAATGGGCTGGAGGCTCGCTGTGAATGGCGGAAGGGTATGAATGCCTTTTGAAGTCTTTGACGAGGCTATTTTTGGCTGGCGACCGACGACTTGCTTCTTTTTCCAGGTCCTCAAAGGCCAATAGAAACGAGCTTCGAAGCCATACAATGCCGGATTTGTGAGGCGTAACCACTTAAATACGTCACAGCCAAGGCGTGCCGTGCCCACCATGCGAAGCATTCCGGGTCGTCGATAAGAGTCCACGAGCAGGGATGTTGAGGCGGACCAGTCGGTGAATACCATGGAGCTTTCGTAGGTATGACGAAACGACGGAACAATGGACATTGCTGGCTCTTCATTTCACGTGTTCAACTTACCCAGGAAGAGTGAAACTGTTGAATGGAACGCGCCGAGACCAGTCGAGCGGAAGAGGACGAAAAGCGAGTGGACGAAGGCGAGAGGGAAGGGTCAAGATAGAAAAAGAAAGCAACGAAGCAAAGCGAGAGACACACGCACGCGCGTGTTCACGTAAAGGACAGTGGGATGGATGGTATGAAGACGACGGACGAAGAAGGAGGAGGAGGTGTGTCTGAGACTTGTCTTATATGTGAGGTTGGCGGCATACGTGCAGACGGCTTGGGGACTAAAAACAGAGAAAAAACACACTTGGCCACGGCCACGGGGATCATGGATGGAAGCAAAAACTAACCTGCGCGTGGGTAGCAGTGGCAAGGACATGGGCATGAGCCTGAGCCTGAGCAGGGACCCGTCTCTTCCAGTCTCTCCCAGGCTCGGACGAAGCGCCAGAGATGGCGGCGGCGGAGGAGGCCCCGTCCATCATGATGATCGACAGCGACGAAGCGGAGGGAAAGTCAAAGGCAGTTGAAAGCAAGAACAAAGGACAAGGGTGTTGCAAAAGACAATGGGGTTCGAGCGAGAACAGGGGGTCGTCAATGCTCAATCACCATTGGCCGGAGCGCATGACCTTCGTTTCACCGGGGGTTGGCGTCGAGCATCGGATGGACTTGGGGGGATGCGCTGGTGGTCGAGTGGAGCGGCTCTGGTGTTTGAAGTGTGCGAGGTTGATGGCGGGCGGCCGTGATGGTGATGCAGGCGTCAATCGGGTGATGCACGGCAGCAGACGCACGACGAGATTTCGAGGGTGAGAAGGGTGAGAGTTAAAGTGAGGCATCAGATGGCTCCGGTCCTGCAAGAATCACGAGTCCTCCCTCCCGAAGACTTTCATCCGAAGGGTTTGTCCGAACCAGCCAGCCAAGCTCTCACTGACATGAGGAAAGAGTGCAGGAGAGCTCGCAGCAGATGGCACCTGCCCTGGACATCCATGACAGGGAAACCTTAAAAGATCTCCGTCCCGTACCAGTCTAGCGCCGTTTCAGTGGCTCTCCCGGAAGGAGACAGCGGGTGGTTCGGAGAGAGAGGGCGCCTCGACTTGGACTGCTTGGACGAGCCGGGTCCCTTAATTAGATTCTTTTTCAGGTGGCCCGGTGGAAGTGTTTCGTGGTTGGAAGATGGGGGGCGAACATTCCAATTGTGGCCTGTGAAAGGTATGGATGGGAAGACGTTCCGGACGGGTGCCTTGCAGATGCGCGTTGGTGTCCAACCAGTTCGGATCGACCGAGTTTGGGTGTGGCGTCTGCCAACTAAGCTCCTTGGTCATGGTGAATTGCTTGGCGAATGGCTTGTTGCAATTTGGAGAACCTAATACCGTCGTATGCATGTTCATCATCATTTACCGCGACATTTTGACTCCAGACTATTCCGTCCGGCAGACGACATCTCATCTCATCTAGACCATCTATCAGAAATCGCAATCTGCATAAAATCCCATCAACTCTACACACCACGCACATGCTACTACACCAAAAGGACATGACATTCCTCTGCCGTACATGACGTCTCATGTTTGCCATACTACGTATCCCTTCAATGAACAAACCCATCGACGGGCCGCATGCCATTGACACGGCTCCCTTTAATTACCGCGCCTGCACAAAGCTCGCATGGATCTTGGCCATGTCTTCCATCCCACCGACCTCGTCCATTCTTTCTCTTTCGTCCATCCCAACTTGGTCCGCGGATGCAACCCCCACAAACCTCCCTCTCTCCCTACCCCCCTTTGCCGTGTCCCGTGAATATATGCCCATGCAATCTACTTCCGTCAATGGCTCCAAACACACGCGCGAGAATCCTCGGCGGGGGGGCTACTTTCTTTCTTTCTTCCCCCTCCGAGGATCCCCCTCGTTCATGCGGCGCTTGGGAGAGGAGCAACGAGAATGGAATGGCTTCGGTTCCGTTGCTTGGCATCGCCCCGTTCGGGATTCTATTCCTCGTTGCAAAATGTTCCGATCCATGGGAGACGACAAGAGACAACGGGAACGTATTTTTGTACCACTCCGGGTGCAATTCCGTCCGACCCAATGCACGCGACATATCAGTGACATTCAGCGAGCCGCAACACACAAAGTCCCACCTCGGCGGTTACTCAAGGTCTGGTCGAAGCCACTCGCCAGCATTCACCCAACCTGCCGTCCCTCGTCCCTGTTTCTCCAGTCTAATCGATTCCGAACCGAACAAGTCCAATCCCATCTCCTCCTCTCTTTTTTTTTTGGCCTTGTCGTTTCCGTCTCAGCTGGCTTTCCATCGCGCGCCTAACCAAGAAATGAAACAAGATCCCTCCCCCCTCTAAAACCAGGTTAGTAGCCGCCCACAAAACCCTGTGAGCCATTCCCATCCACCCACTCGTCCAGCATGACGGAACTCCAAACAACAATCTCAAGGCAGGAGGCGAATCACGAGCGCCACACCCAATCGCTTGGTTGTGCGAAACGAATTAACCCAGAATAAAACAGAATAAAGCAAAAAATGCTTGAATCGCATTGGACCGCCGTATCCACGTATCCAGGCATTCACTTCGCTCCCTGCCAATAAATGTTTCGAAATAGCACCACCTCGTCTAACACGTCGCGTGGCCGCCGCCCTCGCCCGCCGCGCCTCGACACGCTGCCCGCCATCGACTTGGTTTATTCTCCGCCGACGATCCGGTACCAGTGATTCAAAAAGCCCGTCCAACACCGTTTCTTGTATTCTAGTGTGTCGTGTGGTTCATCGCCATGTGGCGTCGCGGTCGCACCGCAGCAACCCAGGTACCCAGCCCACCAGTCAACGGCTGAGGTAGGCATCACCACATGTCTCATTCAGTCACTTCGACAACACATCACGAAATAACCTTTTTTATGCGTGCGGCCGAGCTTGTTACACTGCGTCTTGGAGGGTGTGTGTGTGTCTTCGAATGCAGGTGCCGGACAGCGAGTCTCGAGGACATCGTCATGTGCCCGAGTTTTAGACAAGCCTCATTAACTTCCCACCCTACAGCTCGACCAGACTACGAATCATGCACGCAGTCCTTCATTGTCATATTCCCATGTTCAAAAGACCAGTCACTCGCCCCTTCACTGCTCCGAAACATCCAGCAGGGTACAGGCACCCGACA
Organism: Thelonectria blattea; assembly: GCA_024115155.1. NCBI lineage: Eukaryota > Fungi > Ascomycota > Sordariomycetes > Hypocreales > Nectriaceae > Thelonectria > Thelonectria blattea. The sequence goes on from JAMQMW010000591.1 coordinate 20,131, forward strand.
TCTCATCCCATCTCTCGCTCCGACCGAATCCTTCCCTCACCACCACCACCGCAAGACATACACCACGACATGTGACATTCACAACCCAGCCCTTCCACCTACGTATAAACAAACCCCATGCGCAATAGCCATATACATATAGCCATCCCTCAATCTCGGACCCAGCTCGGCCCTATGCTCTCTCTCCACATCCGTGATCCCCCCTCAAACTCACTCATCTCCCCGTCGTTACATCGTCGCCGCACCAAGCCCTTCCAGAAATCCGTTTCCTAGACCGAACTCTGTCATAGGCGTGGCTTCTCGTCATCACGAGACAGACTTCTTGGTCCCTCTGCTCTTGGCTTTTGCCGTATGCCTACATCACCCTTCCCACCTATGCTGTCCCAGGAAGGTAGTTCATACCCATACACTACCCTTCACACCTATGCTCTCCTACCTCATTCATATCGTACGTCACTCTTCACACCGACCTATACAACTCCAGAATCATTACACCTCACATAAACAGTCACAAGCCACCATCAGGACAAACGAAACAAGCGTGCGTGCATGAATATGCCATGTTAACCCAAGCGTCCCGTCTAGATCTGCGTCTCAGACCTCGTGTACCTAGTCCGGCTAATACTAATAAAAACTTTCGAGCAAATGCCATCCAGCGCTTTCCAAAAGCACTTTCCAAATGCTGAAACTGTTTCCGGTGCGAGAGCCCTTTCGTCACGCTCCGCAATGTTCTACCCTAACCTCCAAAAAAATCATGACAAGAAAATTCGTTACCACCAGGCGCCCTCGACCCCGCGAAGGTCTCGCCCGACATGATTAGGTGCGGTTGTATATCCAGATTATCGTTCCTCGTGGCCTCCGTAATGCCCATTTATTACCCAACCATACGCTTCATCGCACCTGACCAAAAAGGCAGATCAGATGAAGCCACTCTTGGCTTCAATGGCTCGTCTGGCTTCCAGCATCTCGATGCCTTCGATGTCGGCGCCAAAGTCCATGATGAGAATCTTGGGGTCTTGGCCGGAGCTGACGATTCGTCGATAGTCGCTCTTGGCGCTCAAGACCCAGCTGGTGTGCCACTTGGGAAAGTCGAGGAGCTGGTGACCCGTCTCCATGTCCCAGACCTTGATGTCGGAGTCGTAGCTCCCGCTGATGAGTCGGCCGCTCACGCTGTCAATGTGAAGACTTCGGACCAGGTTCTCGTGGGCGTGCATCTCCCGGAGACACTCTCCCGTGTTGGCGTCCCAGATGCGAATGACCTTGTCGTTGCCGGCAGAGGCAATGTATCGCCCGTCCTCGGAAAACTGCGAGCAAGCGAGGCCCTTGGTGTGGCCGACGAACTCGCGAATGTTCTTACCCGTGTCGATATTCCACAGCTTGACACGGAAATCTCCCGAGCAGGACACAATCGTGTTGGCTCGCATCTGCACGGCGTTGACAGGTCCACCGTGACCACGTAGTTGTCGCAACAATTCGCCCGTGGCCCGGTCCCACACGCAAATGGTGGTATCCTTGCTGCACGTCACGATATGCTTGTCGTCGAAAGCAAGATCCAAGACCGGGGACGTGTGATGACGCAGTCGGCGGATCGGGCGGTAACCGGCGCGAACGTCGTGGATAATGCAGCTCGAGTCAGACGATCCCGTCACCAAGATTTCGTCATCGTACTGCAAGCACAGAATCGAGGCTTTGTGATGAATTGGGAACGGGGCCAGGGTGGGCATCGAAGTTGCTGAGCGATCGTTGTCGGAACTGGAGGCGAAGTGCACGGGATTTCCATCGTCATCGACGAGCATTCCCGACTCGCCGATCACCTCGGGAGGACCAATGACCAAGCGGCACTCGAGGGTGCGCATATCCCAGACGCGGATCGTCTTGTCTCGCGAGCCTGTGATGATTTTGTACCTGCTACAGTCAGTATCTTCGTGCTCACATCATGGGGGTCAGACACGTACTCATCGAACTGGAGACAGTAGATGCTATCTTGGTGGCCATTAAGATAGACGGATCGGGCCTTGCCGACCTTCCATCGGTGGGTAAGCTGGTGCTTGACGCGGTAAATCTCCCTCCAGTCGTTTGAAGGTCCCAACGGGGGAATGCCGAGGCCTGCGCCGGGAGTAATGGGACCACTGGTTGCGTACGTGCCCGTCATCTCGCGCAGACAGGACTCCCTCCAAACGTGTTGGTTGGTGACCACCACCTTCCAGTTGCGAGAGACCTCGCTGGCCTTGGTAAGGGCGGCGGCGTCGAGATAGGCCAGAACATGAATGGCCAGCTCGGTCGGAAGCTTGGAGATGAAATCGATTCGGCTGATGGTGGAGCCGGGCTCGGTGCCCAGATGGCTGCTGGCTCCATCGTCGACCCCGCTGCCAGGAAGCGTGACGGCAATTCCAATACCGCTCTCCCGGTCGTTTCCGTCCTCGCTGTTGGACGGTTGCAACCACAGGCTGTGGAGGCCGTTTCGGGCCATGAAGTCGTTTTGCATGGCGGCCGAGGCCTTGGCTGCGGCACCCGAGTTGGAGGGAATGACGGGAGGCTCGCCGTTGAAGCCTGGGATGGGCAGTTGCGGGTGGTGCAAGGCGGCGGGATCGTGGGAGAAGTTGAGATCGTAGATGGATCGAGAATGACGGAAGCTCGCGGCCTGTCGAAGTCGGTTCCAGGTCGAGTGCGGATGGGCAGTGGTCGGTCTGCTGCCGTGGTGGAAGCCGTGGTGGAAGTCGTGATGGGCATCCTGGCGGTGCAGGTCCTCAGCGGCGGCCGAGGGCCTGCGTTGAACCATGCTCTTGAGGGACAGCGACGCGCGGCGGATGATGCCCTTGAAGCTCCCGGGACCGTGAGTGTGGTGGTGGTGTTGGTTGTGGTTTTGCTGACTGTGGAATGCTAGGTGGTGGTGGCCGTGGGTGTGGCTGTGTGCCTGGGACGGACCATTATTCAAGTCGTCCTCTTCGGTGTCTTCGATGGCAAGCTCGTCGATGTGTCTGGTCAGGTTGTGGAAGTGATCGTGGCCAAAGGCAAAGGACTTTGGTCGACGCCATGGCAGCGAGAGGCTGAGACTGCGATGTCGTTGGGGAGCCGTCGCACCGGCGACGCGGGCAGAATCGCGGTCGGCAGTTTGGCCGGCAGTGGTGGTGGCAGTCGCGGTGGCAGCGTTGTCGGAGGAGATCTTGTTGTTGTTGCTGGAAGAGTCTGCCGCGTACTCACCCATAGCGCAGGCGGGAACAGAGGCGACCGCTGCAGACTCTGCTGCAACAGCGGGAGTGTCCATCATGGCTTCTTGTGCAGGAGCCCAGTCGTTGATGGGGAAGATACGACGGGTCATGGCCGTAGCGTGACGGGGTGCCGAGTGGCGCGATAGGGAACGTGGAGTGCGGTTATTATCGTCGTCGTCTCGGGGCTTCTATCTATTTTCGTGCGCGTCAAATGTCGGAGCTGGCGGTCGCGGCCAGTGGGAGCAGAACGATTGTTGGAGGAACCGGCAGGGCGCAGCAGGAGGCCAGGGGGGTGGACGGGCCAGCAGGGAGAAGAGAGTGGTATGCTGACGGGTGACGAGAGAAAATATAACCAGAAAAAAAAGGAGAGGATGGAAGAAGGAATGAGGCTTGCAAAGAAGTGAGGGTTTTGGCGGGCACACAAAACGATGATAACGGCAGCGTCAGCCTTGGTTCAAGGTGGTCGTCGTCGGTGCGTCTTGAACTGCCGCTCGTCTCGTTTCGTTTCGCTTCGCGTTGGACCGTGTCGACCTGAGCAAGAGGGAAAAGTTGCGGGCGGTGCGTCCCTCTATTTAATTCTGCGCACACGGCACAAAGACAGCTGAGATTGTCAGTGCCAGACGCTGTCCGTGCTGGACCAGGTCTAAAGTCGGGTTTGCAGGGGATTGAAGAAGAGGGGGAGGTCCAAAGTCTCCGCCTTTTGTGATTCGTAACAACAACAACACGACCAATATTGGATGCAACCAAGTCCTTAGCAGCTGTGTTGTCGACGCGGTGACAGGCGAGGAAGAAAGTATTAAAGGAATCCCTGTACGAATAAAAACAACGGGCAAAGGGTATTTCACACAAGGCTCGTGATAGGTCGACCGGCAGACAAGGGGGCCACGGATCGGGGGTCAGGAGCCGGAAGCGAGGATGGAAGGGTCGTCGGGACTCGGGAATTAGGCAAACAAATTCGAGCGAGAGAGGAAGGGAAGGAGGGAGAGTCGAGGGAGAGAGGTCCGTAGTATAGGTAGGGGACCAAGAGAGGAAGAAGAAGGGGACAAAAGGGGACAAAGGGGCTTTATAAAGGGGGGGAGGTTGTCATCAAAAGCATTCAGTCGGCATCCAAAATAAGCCACTCCTCACTCTCTCAGGCACAGACAGGCACACAAAGGACAGAGTTTTTGCTAGAAGGACGGGACATGAATCGAGAATGCGCGTAGTGCCCGGTAGCCGGCAGCCACCATTTCTTTCCAGTTCTGGTCATTCACTTGGCGCATCATGCAGTGAGAAGAAAAAGAGGAGGAGGCTAAACTGCATCACGACGGAATGACGCCTCCTCGCCGCCTCCCACCTCCCAAGTTTGTATTATTTTCAGAGACGTGCATATGCACGAAGGTTTGCCGCCTTCACCGCATCGCCTGTGGGACACTCCCTCTTTTTCGGGGAAATAGCAGATCACGGAAGCGCGGGTTTTGGACGAATGGATAGCCTTTGGATTCCTTCTTATCCCCCCCCCCCC
>JAMQMW010000592.1:0-30998 GCA_024115155.1 Thelonectria blattea
GCCAACCCGACAAACATCACAACACAACAGTGAATCGCCATGACTCCAGACACAAACATCTATCGAATAAACACACCAGACGTGATTGAACCCGGTGTACGGCGTCGTGTACTCCTCCGGTCGTCGTACGCACGTACGCTGAAAGGGCTGGGCTAGGGGCGTGTTGGACGTGGGCTCGGCCGCTTGGGAGCCCTGGACGAGCTGGACTGGTGTGATGGACGGGGGCCCTGTGCTCCGTTCAGGTGAATCATCAGCTCGGGTTGACGAAGAGGGCCCTGTTTTCTCTCCAACCAGGCCGGGGACGAGGATGGGATGGGATAGAGAGGGCTTGAATTTGCTTGTGATTGATTGGGAAAGGCGTGGAGTGCAAGGGAGAGAGGCCAGGGTATAATCGCCGTGCCGTCCTTCTGCTGCCAGGTTCGCACCAAGCACAATAGTTACACGCCTTCTTGGACAAACAAGGAAAGCCAGACAATGGGCAAATAGGATGCTGAGCGTGTGCAACAGGAAAACGAGGGGAAGATGCGAAGTGGATTATTCGATGAATGGAAAACGGCAAGGGAAAACGCAAGAAGAGGACAGGTCAACAAGGGGTGCAAGGGACTGGGCAGTTCGGGAGTGGCTCAGTCTGCTCGGATAGATTGGGATGGATTTTCACGGACAAGGGAATGCCGTCAAAAGCCATTCCCGCCGTCCCGTGTTGAGGAGCAGAATGCCAATGGGGGGATGGGGATTCGGAGACGGGGGGGAGAGAAGAGGAAATGACCGAAGGGGGGAAGAATGATGAATGAAAGGATCTCAATATCAATGTGGCCTACCTTGTCGTTTGGTGATAGATAGAGTGTAAACTTCTGTTGTAGGATCGAGAAGCAACCCCGTTGGCAAGACAAGAGGCGGGACGGAGCTCGAGAAGAAAACTCTGTCTGGTTTCTTTTCCTTTCTTTCCCTTCCGTATTGTTTCGATCTCGGCGTGTGTTTTCTTTCCTTCAAAGCAAAAAGGATCCGAACCCCAAGGTAAGCCAAGTGGGGTGTCGCAGACCAACAGTCGCGACAAGAAAAGAAAAGCAAGCCTTGGGTGGTGTTGGGCGAATGGAGCTCGGCCCTGAAGCTAACGCGGAGCGGGCGGATCGAGCGGAGCGAATGTGATGCCACGAGGGGGAGCGAGCGATGCAATGCGATGTGATGCGGATGCGATGTGATGCGATGTTAGTCCCTTGCTGCGCTACGTTGTTGTTGCTTGTTGTTGTGCGATCCTGTGAATCCTTGGCTCGGGTTGTTATTGCTAAAGCCAATCAAGGTGTCTGAATGAATGGAAAGCCCGCAGTGTTGCAGCTGCAGGGCGGGTGGTGATGGTCCCTGAATGTCTCTGATTTCGGCAATGAGGAGGACCGGAGGCCCATGTGAAGCCGTGAAGCGCTGTTTGCAAAGGCGAGGTTCGTCTCTCCGTCTGCTCGGTTCTCGACAGGCTTCTCCGTTTGTCGAGAGAGGGGGGGGTTTGAGCGTTGGGCGTTGCTCGTTGGTGACTGATGTAATTAGGCGGTTTTGGGAAGCCTCCGAAGTATGGGAATGATTAATCGCGTGGCATCGAAGCAGGCGGGTGCGACGGATTCGATATTGAAGTCGAAGCGAGAGGGAGTGCGAGGAGCGTGAGGAGCGTGGGGCGCAAAAGGGCGTCCTTTCTGTTTGATGCGTTTCGATTCCCTTCCTCTCCTTCTTTTATTAGTCGATTATTATTTCCGTCTTGTCTCGTCTCGTCTCGTCTTCTTCCGTCTCTGCCTAACTCCTTCTCTCAGTCTCTCTCTCTCTCTGTCTTCGCCGGGTGTGATCCAAAGTCGAAATCGGTCGCGGCTCGCAGCGCGGCTCGGCAACAAAAGGGAAGAGCAAGAAAAAGGTACGGTGATAAAGCGAGCGACAGGTCGAGGACGAGGAAAGCAAAGCCGCGGCTCGGTCTGAAAGAGGGAGGGACCTTGTCGGTTCGTTGCTCGCTGCAACCGAAACAGAGCAAAACAAAGACGACAAAACAGAATCGGAGCAGGAATCCAGGGAGGGAAGGAGGAGGAGGAGGAGGACGATGAAGATGGAAAAACGAAAGGCAAGTTTGCACGGAGCGAGGGTCCGAGAGTACGGATAATGGCAAGAACAATGCAGTCCAGTAACGTCGTCCCTTCCGTCTCCCGAGTCCAGTCTGCACCTTCCTGCCTTACTTCGTACCTTGGGTATACCACCCAGAACGTATTATCCGCGACCCCATCCCCAAATCCACATCCCCATTCATCGAGTCGCGAGCCGACTTGTATCCCTACGTATCCCCTTAACCATGGCTCCAAATCCCCGTCCGGCGACTTCAAGGTTGCTCTGCCACATGGACGTACATGTACGTGCTACGTAAGTCAGTCGTCGTGCTAGTCAATGAGGGATCCGGGTACCAACAGAGGAAAAGGAAAGAGAGGTCGTGAATGGATCCTCATGGACACAACATCGGTGGATTAGTCGGCACACGTATCACCATCATGACAGAAGTCGACGCAAGGTTGGTGAGCCTGCAGGCGGTCTCATCGTTGTGAATTGGGCGTCGACGGCGATACTTTGGAGTACATTGGTCCCTGCCCATTCGTTTTCCCGCATCTGATTGCCTTCCATTTTGCTCGCATCCCCTGCCAATGGCGATAAAAGGGTCGTATTCGAGAGATCAGCCAGTTCGACTTTTTTTTTTTTTTCTTGTTAGCCCAAGAAATTATCCCACCACCACGATTGCAACCACCACCACCACGACCAACCAACCAAGTTCGAACCACCACCCGCACAAAGCAACCCTGCCCGCCCAAGCTCTCGGGCTACTGTACCAATTCCTCGTGTAAAGTACCTGCAACGCCTCTGGGACAAGGGAGAATCAACGAGATGCGCTCGTGACTCTTGCAAGGGCAACGACGTGAGTGGATAGCCGGTGGATAGGGCAGATGGATCTTCCTTGGGCTGGCCCCGGTAGGGAGTCGCTAGGGAGCTGCCAGGACCGGTTCAACTCCCAGTTGGCGGCCTGCGCGGGCCCTGCGCCTCACTGGAGACGCGTACAACGATTGGATGGCGAACACCTCGTAAAACAAGAGTGCAGAGTCGACCTGGTAGGGTTTAGGCTCAGGTACCGCACACGGCAGATTCGAACGTCGAGTCGATAGCTCAAACCTACCGAGCCACCCTCAGAAACGCTGCAATACGAGCCAACCTGCCCACGGCGTTGAGATGAGGGCGAGCGGGAGCCGGAAAGCCCGGGGAACGACGTGACCTGGACTGCCTCCTCCAAGCATGTAATTCGCGAATATCCATCCCAATCCCATTTGTCTCGCCTTGTGCCCATGTAAGCGGCGCTTTGAAGCCCTCCCAGTGGCCGACGCGGACAACATGTCTCAACCGACATTCCATGACCAGGTTGGCGGGAGTTGCAGCACGTCAAATACGGGAATATCAAATCAGAAATGCGCCCATATGATCTGAGCATCTGATTTCCGCTCAAAGAAAATCCCCTATCCTCCCTACGACGGATGCTATATTCGGGTCCAACCCCCACAGCCCATCTACTTGGCACATTGCTGCCATCCACACCTCGGCTGAGGCGGAGAGAGAGCGACAGTCGAGAGTCTGGGGATGATATTGATGGGAGCCTAGCCTTGACGAAGCTGCCGCCGCCAGTTCCCTCCCGAGTGGCACAAGGTGCTCTGCATGGCATCACAACCGCACGGATACATGCTCTCGGCCTGTCTATTTGCTCTCCGGCCACTGAAGAGCCAGGCCGAGGGCAGACTGCCGCAGCCGTGTCATCCGTTGTCGCTTTCCCAGTTCTCCGGGTACAAGTACGTGTTTGAGTGCGCGTCGACAGTCGCGGCTCACTCCACCGGTCGTCATTCTCCCCCGCGAGGGATTCTGCGAGCTGCTCTCCACTGACGTGCTCAGTCTCGGTCTTTGGCGACGGTGAGTCGCTGGGAGGCAGGGTTTACCGGCCATGTATTCGAGGGTACAGTACTTTGTACGGGTGCAGTGTCGTACATTTCGAGAAGGATTCGAGTCGAGTGAGGTCGAGGTCATTGTTCCCGGATACGACTCCACCAAACGCACCACCGAGTCCACAGACTCTCCCCTTTCGACATGGAATAAAGTTATACTTGGCTCTTGTTCGTTCAGCTGTCGTCGAATGGCATACCGTCAATGTCCTCGAATATGGATATGTTCCCCTCCGGAGCAAGGGCATCACCGGGAGGCTTGGCCTTGCTTGTTGGGCCCTGTTCTCGTCGAACTGTGTCTATACGCGGACCGACATAACGGCCCCAAAAGGCTTGATGGGAGGTAGCGTGATACTAGCCGAAAAGGGGGCCGACCAGCCGTTCTTTAGCTGTGATAATTGAGGGCGTTGGGGCTTGCAAGGGAGAAAACCGGCTTCAACGTTGTGATTCCTTCCCGCAGCCACTGACGGAAGGTCGAACGGAAATCACAGAGAGAGAAATCAAGGAAGGGGAAGAACCGTTGGATTTCTTGCATTCGTCTCAAGAAAACGTTAAATCCACGTTTTGGTTTGTGTTGAATCTGGATGATGTGGCTGACTACACGTCAGATCTCAATCGTGCAGTCACAGCCTCACTCAGGCACTGAACCATCTCAAATGGCACTTTCCTTTTGGTCCTTTTTTTGGCCTACCTACTACGTCGTACTTTCTCTTTTCTTTTCCCTCTTCTCTTTCCTCTCGCCGCGCGCACGCATCCACTTGAAATAATGCATCCATGGATGGCTCTTTCCTCAAGTGCAATCGGCCTAAATAAAAGTTCCCCATGTCACCTTCCGGCACCGCCGGGCTCGCAATCTCGATTGACAAGCCCCAGGTCGATGACGTAATCTCTCTTTTCTGGCCTGACAGGCTGCCAGAAGTGAGAAGGAAGAAAAAAAAAAGTTTCATCAGGGCATCCATCAAACTTGCAAGGGCCTGCGATTGAGCCACGATTTCTTTCGTCCCGTCTCCAGTTCCAAGCCAACACAACACAACGCTGCAGCCAAAAGGGGCATCGCTCCATCCTCCCGGGGTTTGCCGTTCAGGCGTGCTTGGCTCTTTGCGCGACGCTTGATTCGCTGGCGCCTCGAGGTCGAGGCCCCGAAATCACCCAACGGACCAACCATGCCAGCTGAAAGCCTGGAGGTTTGTCGACGCTAGAAGCTCGCCTCCCACGAAGACAAGAAAAGGCTCATGGAGAGAGCCAAACTTTGTCTCTTTGTCAGCCGAGTGTGTGCTGGCAGCCCTCGTCTCTCCTTGACCCGGCATGAGAAGCTTGTTGCTTGGCGAGGCCTGCATGCAGAGAAATGAAGGAAAACAAAGGCCCTTGTCTCGTGCCTCGTTGCCATCGTTCGCTTGCAGGCCCTATCCGTACTGACGAGAGCAGCGGCAGCCAGCAGCAGCCAGCAGCCACACCTTGGTTGTTGCACTCCCGGCCGGGGCGTGGCCGAGTCTCACAGCGACATTTCGTCAAACCCGACGGACCTGTTCGGATGCCGTCTCAATTCTCCATCCATGGTCCATCTGCCGTCGCTCGCGAAACTAATTACCACCCTGCTCTCGCCCCAGAGGATTACGCATCGTCGATGCTCGTCGCGGCAAGGATGATGGCTCTTCCAAATGCTCTCTCTCAACGCTACCGTGAGAGTTTCTCCAGTGCTGACGACGGTTGAGACGCTTCTGTAAGCCATGGAGCTTTTGCTCCCAAATTGCTTCCAACGCCGCCGTACCTATCACCATGGCCCTCGGCCCGCTGCCTTGCCAGGGCACCTTGCCCTGTGCTTTCGACCAGGCCCGAGTGACAGATACCGCCGGCGTGGGGGAGGAACCTGCACACTATCTCGAGAGTCCTCTGTGTGCGTGGCTAACTCTCTTCATCTCCGGCCTTGCATTATCCCCGTTGATGTCCAACAACCCGACCCGTCGAGTATGGTATCTCCTTGTTCCGCAGTCCAATGATAGCACCATCAAATCTATGTATTGGTAAGGAGAACGAGGCTGAATGCAGCAATCCGGCATGCCGCCATCCCCTGACCGCTCGAGAAGCGTGCCCCTGGTCGAGGTTTCATCGAAATGAACCCAGACGAAGGACGAGTCCCAAAGCCAAGACTTGGTTAGTGCCTTTGGGAACCGATGGGCTAAAATTGACATACAAGGGGATCGACCTAAAATATCGGCGGGCCGAGCATGCCCAGCGGCCTCTTACCCGTGCAGCTCCCCGTTGAATGGTCGAAGTGGTGCGTGCCTCCCTGGCTCGAGGTATCATGATCCTCGCTGGGAGATTTGACGAGATGGAGAAGGAGAGATCAGCCGCTTGCGTCGCCTCTTCCGTCGTTGATCATTCCTCCGGAGGCCTGATCATTGATGTCACTCTGTTTGTGCTGCAATTCCAGTCATGTCCAAGTTCGCTCGAGTTACAGGGTAGCCAAGATTATGTCTCTCGGGTTGTCCTCCGAAATTATACAAGTGTTCGCAGCGTCGAGAACTTGTTTCAGCGAGTATCCCTATCGCTGGCGAGATTGATTATCGTGCATTGCATTCGACGATAATGCAGCTGATAAGCCTTACATCGTGGCTTTTAGCACAAACTCGTGGCCAATCCGCTCGGGTTACCGCACTATTCGTTGTGGTTGCACTAAGCGGTTCGACTTTGATGAGTGGCTCCTTTTGATAGATAACAACTGCGGCATGCAACTATATTCACTTCCGACACGGAAGGCTGCATATATTCAAGGGTTCACGAATAGTTCCCTATCTACATTCGTTCTTTTATAGACATGTCGGGTTGAAAACGCTGTTGATCGGTTTGGAATCCATCTTCTCAGCTGTCACATCGTGGATAGGTGTCTAGGGTAGCTCCAATGACTTGCACGTACGCCTCGACACTGTAGATTCTACACGCTGCTGCTGGTGAATGCACTCGCATTTGTCACGCACTTTGAATAAACACCCAGCGAAGATGACCGCCGTGCCAGTGGAAACTGCTGCCTGGCGCAAAGTCTCTAATGCCACGTCCGGACATCAACTGCTCACCAGCTGGCAGCCACGCAAGCAAATCCTCGCGAGGTACAACCCGGTAGAGGACGGATGCAATAGCCAACAAAACGCACTCTTCGCAAAATATGCTTCCCAGGGATATCCATCTCCTCACACGTCGGAGCTGATGGCGCGTTGCGAGGGCAACAGAAGCACCGCAGCCGGGTCCTCCTGCATGGCCACGTCTACGGGCCGCAGCGGGAAGAGGCCACACCCTTGAAGACTGTGCTTTTTTTGTTTGTTTGAACTGGCAGGTGTTGCTTGAAACAATGGAAAAAGTCAAAAGGTGGAGCGGGCGAGAAGCTTGTTTGCTTTTGTGGAGGGTTTCAGGGTGTTGACAGCTCGCAGGTTTGGAGATATTGTTCGGGGAAGTGTATGTAGGTATGACTCGGCATGGGGGGCGTCGGGTTTGTGGTGTTGTGACTGGGTGGACGGTTCGGGGAGATGAGTAGGAGGGTTCTTGGCATGGGAGATTTGGAGTTCTGGTGGGTTATCGTGGGCGGTAGCAATGTGCTGAGAGATGAATGGTGTTTGAAGTGTCTGAGGAAATAGGCGGGAGGTTCGATGATGCCCAAGCAGACACAGCACGACCTCTCCCGTGTGCCCTCGAATCAGGAGATGGAGAAGTTGTCGATATAACAAGTAGTTCCTACTTCTTGCTATCAAGTGCATGTTGCTACACAGGCTTTAAAGCGGCAAGCTTTCAACCCGGTGAGCAGCTGGGCGTTGAGGTCGGCTATGAACCCGTCGGAAGACGACAAGAAGCGATAGTTTGGTAACAAAGCATACCATATTATTCTCCTAGGAATATAGTCGATGAATGCTCAGCCATCTCGAAACGGCGTGTCGCTGGCTGTCCTGCATTCGTTAGTTACGGTTGTTGTTCCGGATGGCCTCTTGTACACGCCGAGGGCGGTTTTTGGAGAGAAACATACATTGGTAGATATTTGCGCGAGGGTTGAGGTGGCTCTGGAAAAGCTCAGAAGCCTCGGAAATTGTTTACACATGAAGCCAGAATGCCATACTGACCTAGCCATAATGCTGCATGTTCTGGAGGTGATTCTGCGTGCGTCTCGAGACGATGCTTAGGCGCCCCTGCTGTGTCCAGACTCCGACCCCTCATGGTAGGCGAGAGCATACTTATTCATCGTATCATATAACATCTCGCCATGCTTCCCTGCTATCCAATGTCTTCACAGGAGTTGTGCAAGGAACTTGTTTCGCTCTGCAGGAGGAAGCCTGAGTCTGAGCCTTCACATCTGGCCGGTTCAAAGGCCATGCGGAGAATCACATGAAGCACAAAAGTAACACACCATATCGCCAGAGATTATGTCATGAATGAGCAATCTTTCACAACAACTCGCCAAAGACGTGGGCGAATTCTGCTTGCATGAAGCCGTGTGGGAGTACACCTATTAGCCACGTAAATCTATGATGTCACTCTCGGCTCGACAAGAAGGATGATGGCAACTCAACAAACCCTCCCGTCGCTTTCTTTCAAAGAAGACTTCCCGAACATATGTGAAGAATTGAATAGTTCCTTTCTTGCTTCTTTGATCTGCCCAACCAAGAAGTCTCGTACATAGAACGGGCATCAGGTGCCGTCAAACTTGACACGGGAGCTCCTTTTGCCGTGGTTCATTCAAGACAATTCCCCCCCTCTCTCTCCCCCTCTTCCCGGAAATGATCGGCAATGTAGGGCACTCGTTCAAGATTAAGGTTAGATCTGATCCGTCAACATGATGCTGCATACAGGCAACCTCGTTGGCTGGAGTTGAGGAGGGAATGATGGCGTCAGGACTAACTACTCGGCTCGAAAGCGGAACAACACCAAACAAACGAACAACCAGAATCGCATGTGATATCAGACGCGGGTCGGAATCGGCGCATTCTAGATTCGTTTGATTTTTCGTTTCGTTAAAAGACAAAAAAGGTCCTTTGGTAGCGCGGGTCCTCGACAAGGAGACGGTTGGCTGGAGTTTGCTGGGCGAAATGCTGGATGAAACCGCGTCTCAGCTTAACAAGTGAATTGCTCCACTCTTGGACGTGTCGATCCGATGAAGTGTCATGGCGGTTTGCATTGCATACGTAATTGTCCGTCCATTCATCAATTGCAAACTTGTTTGTCGGTGCCGGCTTGGTGGGAGACGCTCATATTTCTGTGCCTCTCTTCTGCTTCGACCGCCCGAGAGTCACCTAAATAAGGATCAACACACGAGACAACCTTAAACGACACGGAACAACACTAGACAACACCAGGAAACATCATACGTACAATACCAGACAACCCGAGACAGACTCAGATTCCCATAGGACAGAGACAAACATGTTGCTCGTCAACACAGAGGACCGACCGCTTTACACACTCCACTACTTCCCCTTCTCGCTGGACTCGCTCACGGTGCGCTTCGGCCTCGTTCTCGGACAAACGTTGAATCCAGGGGCGGCGCCCAGGGTGAGGGTCAGGCTCGTCAATCTGCATCGCGAAGAACACCTCTCGGAACCTTACTTGACACTGGTCAACACCAAGGGCGAGGTCGATAACCCCCCTCCTTTGCCCCCATGGCTAAAACGGCCTTGCGCGTTTGTGTGCTACAGGCTAACTCCGAAACCGAAACTAGGTCCCGGTCCTGACGTCCCCTGCCCTGCCGGCTTCGCTGAACGACAGCCGGAGCATCTCGGCGTGGCTCTGCGAGATGCAGCCGGAGCTGATGCCCGAGGAGCACGAGGAGGACATGGCGCGGCTCATGGGCGACATCTGCTCCCTGCAGGTCATCCCGCTGGTCTCGACGGCCGAAGATCGACAATGGGGCGTCCCGAACGGAGCTGCGGCTTTGCTCGAGAAGAACGGACTCTCGGCAAAGCACCGGCGAGCGCTCGAGATCAACAGCGTGTTGTAAGTGCCCATTTCGTTAAGTAACTTGGACAGCGGCAGAAGAGTGTAAGTTTCCGGCCCGGAGCTGACAACGAACTAAAAAGTCACGACTTCGTCTTCAACGGCTCGCTGGACCCGGACAACGTTGCCGAGGCGGAGGAGCAGGCCCGCGATTTCATGCAGGACCTGGTCGAGGTGCTCAACGACCCTTCTCGCCGAGGGAAGAAGAAGCAGCCGTGGATATTCGGCGGGCGGCCGACCATCCTCGACGCACACGTGACGGTGCTGGCGGCCCGGTTGATGGACGTGGACCGGACGGATCTGTTGCCGGACGAGGTTCAAGCGTACGCTCGGGGAGTCATGGCCACGCCCGAGTGGAAGGAGGCCACGGCCGGGAGGCGGACCATCTGGGACGAGAGCCTGGGCGAGGTGGCCGACTTTGACGTGTTGTGAGCTGTTGCAAAGCGAGAGGAACGAGTTTGCAATGTCCTGGACGAGTCAAGTTGCTAGTAGACAGTGAAGATACCCACGAGAATAAAGACTGAAGGAAAGGAAGCAGCACTGTATTCATCCCACGTGGGTCCAAGGATCTTTTGTTGCTCGGGGCTCGCAGGGAACTTATGTTTGCAGCCGTACAGGTACATACACAATAGCTCGGGTCGTATTTGGACCAACGGCAGACGAAGAGACTTGAATGGGTTGAGGCATGAGAGATGGGTGACTAATGGGAAATGGGGTGAGTTTGATGGACGAGATGTGAGGGATGAAAGGGAGAGGTTTGAGTGAGGATTGGATGTTGCCACTCTGGGACCGTGGAGATTGGGGAAAGCTGAGTCCGATCTTGAGACAAATCGATATATTAAGCATCTCTGTAAGCAAGCATGCAGTAGGAGATGAATACGCGTTCGTATTACTGATATTGGAGATATTATTGGGACATGAAACCTATATAGAAACAGCTTTCTCTCTATTGCAGACATATTGCAGAATCAATTCCATGGTCATGCCGGACGGAGGAATTCACCCACCTCCCGTCAACAATTGGCACCGGCTTTGGGGCAAATCAGGACCCGGTGGAACGCCGTGGCCACGGTCCGAGACTAACCCCGGGCGGGATGGAGATAAGGCTCTGGGGAGCAGCTGATTGGCTCAGAGGGCGGTGGGCGGTGCGGCTGTGCGGCCGGGAGAATACTTGGCCGTGCTGTATTTCTCACTGGACGAGCAAGGGAATTCAGTATTCGTACCTATCCGCTGAGAGAGGGAGTCAAAGCGGCTTGTTGCTGAGAGGCCTCGACTGTAGTGGTAAGGAGTAAGGAGGCGACTCACGTTGGATGTGGCTGGCTGCTGCGACGTCGGTCGAACCTCAGCTTCAATGCATGACAGAGAGACACAATTTACAAACGTCCATGGTACCGAAAAAGTATTGCATCTTGCATCCTCCTCGACAAAAGGTCCGAATCTGAGTAAAAATTGGCCGCTTGCAAAACAAAAGGTCCGCCCCTTGCCTTGTCCCTCCCTCGCCCATCCCGGATGACGGCTGTGGCCCTATGCCCAACGAGGAAGGTGTGCCCCAGCCCGCTCTTGCCGTTCCGTGATGCTGTATCCGTACCACCTCTTCCACCTCTTGCACAGCAGGTGCCCTCCAGCTCTCCTGTTGCCCCCTTCTGTAGCGGCGAGAACCTCGTCCTTCTCCAACCAACAGGCGAGACACACATCAGAACACCACACATCATCGTCCTTCACTGCACCTCCCCGGTCCATCTCGCACGCCTCTTACAGACCCCTCGAACGAAAGAAAAAAAAAGAAACCCTCCGCCTCGGTCCACTTGTTCCAGGCGCCTTCGCCCTGGGCCTGGACGCCTTGGTCCGTCTCGCTCCCCCCGTTCAGCGCCCCCCTCCCCTTGAACGATTCTACGTCTTGGGCTCAGACAGCCCCGTGTCAATCTCTCGTCGCCCGTTTCTCTCCCCCCTCCTCTTCTGGCTTTGGCGTCTTGCTCTTTTCGCGGGGGAAGGCCCTTCGCTATCCTTCGTTGCCCGTGCTCGCTTGGCTCCTCAAACGTTCGCCCCTGGGTCAGCCCGGCCTCTCTTCTGCGCCGTCTTGTCTGAAGTTGGTCTTTCTGTATAACCACCATCGCCCGCTTTTGGATTGTTCCATCCCGCTGGTCGGCGTCTCGCCTGGACTTATTCTCTCCTTTCGCATATCGCCCATCGCAAACCCCTCGCCAACATCATCGACTGCCGCTCCTTTTCGTCCTAAACGCAGCCCGCGGGCGACAACACCATCACCATGGTCCCGTCCATCTTCCGCAAGCGCCACGAGGCCGAGGACGTTACGCCGTTGCCCGGCCCCCTGGAGGCCGCCGCGTCGGGGACCGACTATCTCGAGAACCTCAAGCAATTCGAAAAGGCACACAAGCTCGATCCCAACCTGCCCATCGACGACCTTACCGATGTCGACGCCGCCATCGCGACGGGAAATGCCGAGAAGGGCATCGAGATTGAGCACGCGCTCATGGAGGACAACAGCCCGTATCCAGAGGTATGCACCCCTCACGAGCTTGCCAATGCCTCATCGCGTTGCGCATCCGCCGCGACATGGCATGCATACGCCATTTTCTATATCGGATCGCGTTGGGATTGGACGTCGCCAATGAGAGGCTGATTGACTAACAAATGTACCAATAGGTGCGAGCCGTTGTCCGCAACTTCGACGTCGACCTACCAGCAAACACTATTCGCGCTTGGGTGATTGGGTTGATGCTTTGTACCATTGGCTCCGGCGTCAACATGCTCTTTTCCTTGCGCAACCCGAGCGTCACCATCACCACCTATGTCGTCCAGCTCGTTTCCTACCCCGTCGGCCTTGCTTGGGATCTCGTCATGCCCGATCGTGTGTGGAACGTGTTTGGTCTTCAATTCAACCTGAAGCCCGGCAAGTTCAACTACAAGGAGCACGTCGTGATTGTAGCCATGTCGAATGTGAGTGAACCGTCTCGTCCCCTTGCTCAATGTCTTCCCCGCCTCGATCAATCTCTAATTACCTTTAGGCTGCCTATGGTGGTGGTGTTCTCTATGCTACCGACGTTTTGATTGCACAGCAGCTATTCTACGGACAGAGTTTCGGCTGGGCGTTCCAGATTCTGTTCGGAATCACCACTCTCTGCACGGGTTACGGCCTGGCAGGTCTCGCGCGCCGTTTCTTGGTTTGGCCGGCGGCCATGATCTGGCCCTCGGACCTTGTCAACTGCGCGCTGTTTTACACCCTCCACGACCACTCGGGTTCTGACCCCGCCAAGACCAATGGCTGGAAGATTGGTCGATACAAGTGGTTCCTGATCGTTGGCTGCGCTGGCTTCATCTGGTACTGGTTCCCTGGCTGGATCTTCAAGGGACTCTCGTACTTTACCTGGATTTGCTGGATCGCCCCCAAGAGCGTCACCATCAACAAGCTCTTCGGCGGCCAGTCTGGCTACGGCTTGATGCCCACCTCCTTCGACTGGACCGTATACAGTGGCTACCTGCAGTCTCCCCTGATCCCTCCGTTCCACGCCATCGCCAACGTGCTCTTGGGAATCATCGTCTTCTTTGTCTGCATTTCCATGGGAATTCACTTTACGGGAACCTGGTACGCCGATTACTTCCCGGTCCAGTCTTCTGAGTCGTACGACAACACGGGCGCCATCTATAACGTTTCTCGAATTCTGGACAAGAACTTCCAGTTCAACGAGACGGCCTACAAGGAATACTCGCCCCTCTTTCTTCCTACTCAGTTTGCTCTGGCTTACGGTCTCTCCTTTGCTGCCGTCACTGCAGTCATCGTCCACGTTGCTCTTTACCATGGCCAGGAGATTTGGAAGCAATTCAAGATGGCTCGCCACCAGGAAGACGATGTTCATATGCGGCTGATGAAGAAGTACCGCGATGCCGAGGACTGGTGGTATGCTGGTAAGTTGCCCAACATGCGTAAATGTCTGATCATCTGCTGACCGATATAGCCCTCTTTATTGTCATGCTTGCCATCTCATTTGGCGTCATTACCGGATATCCCACCGGATTCCCCGCCTGGGCCTTTGTTATTTGCATGCTGATCCCCATCATCTGGGTCATTCCCATTGGTCTCGTCCAGGCCATTACCAACATCCAGCTCGGTCTCAACGTCCTGACCGAGTTCATCATTGGATACATGGTCCCTGGACGCCCTATGGCTATGATGATGTTCAAGAACTACGGCTATGTGTGCATGGGCCAGGCGCTCTACTTTGCCCAGGATCTCAAGCTTGGCCATTACATGAAGGTGCCGCCTCGAGTCATGTTCTCGTCTCAACTGGTCGCGTCCATCTGGTCCGCTATTGTGCAGATCTGTGTGATGAACTGGGCGTTGGGACACATTCCCAATGTTTGCGAGGCCGACCAGCCGAATAACTACACATGCCCTGGAGGCCGAGTTTTCTACACGGCATCCGTCATCTGGGGCGCCATTGGTCCTGCCCGCATCTTCAGCCACGGCGCAATTTACTCGTCACTGCAGTGGTTCTGGCTTGTCGGTGCCGTTACACCTGTCCTCACTTGGATGCTCGCCCGCAAGTGGCCTCGATCGCTTTGGCGATATGTGTGCACTCCCCTTATCTATGGTGGCTCCAACATGCTCCCTCCCGCGAGCGTGTACATCTACCTCTGCTGGGGTCTGGCCGGCACGGTATTCAACTACTTCGTCAAGCGACGATACACCGGATGGTGGCTTCAGTACAACTACATCACGTCGGCGGCGTTGGACTGCGGACTGATCATATCGACACTCGTCATCTTCTTCACCTTGTATCTGACAAGCGCCCATGACCCCAACTGGTGGGGAAACAAGGGCGCTTTGGATACGATGGATCTGAACACGGAGGCCATCAAGTCTTTTGTGAAAAGTGGCGAGACGATTGGGCCTTCCACATGGATTTGAGCGCGGATTTGGCTGTTTCTTTTCGACGGAGGGTTCTCGGTGAAACTAAAGAAGTTGGATATTACTTGGGCATGTTTTGGAAAGAAAGCGGGTCTCTCTGTAAAGACTCACAAGAGTCGTGGCGTCTGGGATAAGGAAGTGAATTGGCTGGATTGGTTATATGAGATACCTCAATAATGAATGTTTATGTTCTGGAGTTGAACTTCTAGGTGTATTGGAACAAGTGAAGGAAGAGGCCAGCAGGAATGGCAAATTACTCGATACTCTCAATGAAAGACCGGAAGAAATGGTATAATTCAAGATACGTTTGAAACGGAACTCCGAAGCCTGCCTCAGTCACTCAGATGGCTACTCACTTCATTACAGTCCAGGCGAGGAGGTCAGGCCCTCATCACAGTCACAAAGGACGTCGTTGCTCAAACGTCCTCCACCTTGATAATGCACGGGCCTCACCGAGCTGGGTTAGCCGTGCCCCGAGTCACGTGACGCTCACTCCAAACCAAGTCACATGACACAAGCGGAACATCGCACACATTCGAACCGAAGCCCCCGTCCCCGAGATTAGGGCTAGAGGTTGCAATTCGACACTCCACCAAAAATCGGCCGCCCAAATTTGAGAATTTCTCGATCGCCATCCAACTAACCGTCCAAACACCACAGCCAAGATGAGTACGTTTTTCGCCGGCCCGCCCGCTCGTTATCGAAACGAGGACATGAAGAAAATGCGACGGAATGCTGATATTTGACAACAGCGAAGGGTACCTCCAGCTTTGGTAAGCGTCACAACAAGACGCACACCCTGTGCCGACGATGCGGTTAGTTGTTCCTCAATTCCTTCAGCTTTCAGGTCAACCCCCCAGCGAATCATCCTAGATACGCTCGCGATAGCGCTCGACAATTACGGAATACGAGAAGGACAAGCGACGAGGATTTTGTGCTTGGAGGGGTTGACTTGGGAGGTTCTCCCAAGTCGAAAGGAATACTGACGGAAATCTGTCTTAGGTCGCCGCTCGCTTCACGTCCAGAAGCATGAGTGCTCTTCTTGCGGCTACCCTTCCGCCAAGATCCGCAAGTGTACGTGAACAAATCTCCCTCCCATTGCCAATTAGTTCCCCTCCCCGACTGGGGGACAACAAGGCTTCGACGAACACAAGACTGACCTGGGCTTCTCCGATAGACAACTGGTCCGAGAAGGCCAAGCGAAGAAAGACCGTCGGCACCGGCCGCACCCGCTACCTCAAGGACGTCTCCCGGCGATTCAAGAACGGCTTCCAGACCGGCCACCCCAAGGGCTCGCGAGGCCCTGCCAAGATTGCTGCTTAAATCGGGGTCGTCGGTTCGAGGACCGTGAAGCTCCCCCCTTCTCGCTCCTCCCCGTCCCTCGGCCCTTCTCCCTCCTAAACCCCCCTTTCCTCTTTTCAAAACACGCGCCTCCCTTTTTGTGAAACGGATTACGATATTTTTGCGCAACGACATTTGTTGCGCGGACTTGCGGGACGGACACGGCGACCACGGACAATTCAAACAGCCTGGACGTGACCCCGCGTAAAAAGGGTCTGGAACGGAAACAGGTTTTGCGAGTGGAAAGGATGAAAGGAGTTGGTGAAGAGGTCATTTGACGGGAGGGGAGGTCTATGCCGAGGGTGCGGGGGGGTTTTCCGGATGATGAACGAGAAGGGAAACCAAATCAAAGGCGGCTGGCGGCATGGGCAACGGTGTTTTACATGTTTGAGCAAGGAACTTCAAAAGAAAAAAAAAGGACCCTTTGCTTTTCTGAGATTTCCGTTGGGATGATTCGGCGACGAGGTTCTGAAATGGCATCCTGATCTGCATGATATGTGTGTTGGCCGGTGTGAAGTGGTGGGTTTGGTCTCTGATATGATGCATCCTTGTGCTGCCTCGCGTCATTTGACTCTCGATGGTCATTCTCGTTGGACATTCCTGACGGACAATTCGTGATATTGCCCTCATTGTTTAATGTGCTGTAGTCGTCTTGACCCCATCATAAACCACCTTTTACCCCTTTGCACCCTCATCCATATCCAATCCTCACCACCCCTTCCTTCACAATACACTCCAACCTCTCCTCAACCTTCAACCTCCCGTCCTCAACCCCCTCAACTCCCCCTCTCAAAAACCCTCACACCCCCATCAGCAGCAACATGATACAAAACCTCCACCGCCTCCCCCCTTCCCCCCGTCGTAACCCTCACCACCCCGCTAACATCCCTCGCCGTCCCCGTATCCAACATCCTCAACCCCATCACCACATCCGCCACATGCGCCGTCGAAACCACCAACCCCGCCTGCTCCCTCTCCAACCTCGTCCCCTGCGCCGCCACCAGCGGACCATCCGCCGAGAGCGTAACAACCGCGCTGTGAACCATCTATCCCAACACACACATTAGCCAACAACTTCATCTCCCATACCCAAACCCAATCCCATTAGAAAACTCACCCCGCGTAGAGAAAGCAGCATGTTCCCCACCGCCAAACTCGTCGTCTGCTCATCCGAAATCGCAAGCAGAGCGTCCACCTGGTCCATAACCAACACTCTCCGCTTGGCCCTCAGCTCCCCTACCGCCGCGGCCACTTCCCTCTCCACGTCGACCAGCTTCGTCGACCGGAGCACCTTGACCCCCCCTCGCGCAACCGCCTTTGAGTCCTCCCCCATCGTCAAGCCCGTCAATCCATCCACCAGAACGACCCTCCCCGCTCTCCACAGAGCATCCAAGTCCATTCCCTTCCAACCATCAGCCCCCGAACCCTTATCACTCGCGAAAAGTAAAAACTCACCAACTTCGCAGCTCCCTCCCGCCAAAACGCCGCGTCGCGCATAAAACTAACCAGCACCACCCCCGTGTCCTTGTGCGCCTCGTCGTCGCCGCCGCCGCTTGGGCTCCCGCGAAGATAGGCGTACAGGTGTCGCAGGACCAGCCAGTTGGCGCTGGCGCCGAGCACGCTGGTGAGGAGCACCAGGGGCGACTCGGGCGGCGGCGCGAGGTAGTGCTCCAGGAGGGGCGGGATGCGCGCCGAGGAGGCCATGTTGTAAGTGAATATGTTGAAAAAGAATTTCAGTGTTTAGGCTGTACTGTGCGGGTTGATGCTGTGACGTTGGATCAAGGTGTTGTGGTGGGGGTGGGGACTGTGTCGACTGTGAGATCTCTGCACTGTAAGGCATCACCATGACCACCACGGCACTCACCGGCTCATGGCTAATGCCGACAAGAACTCACAAGTAAGGAACCTTGGAAGTGAAATTATAAATACCGTTATTCTAAAAATCTAGCCTCTATCAGGCAGCAATCTGTTCTAATCTAAACTGTCCCAGCACTTGCGTGTGAATGCCAACTCTTATACTAAACTAGGCCTCAATGTAGAACCTCTGTGGCCGTTGATGCATCCAGAATGCCCTCCCGTAATCAATCTATCCCCAAAAACAAACTCCCATTCCATGCTGAATATACCATCAGAACATCTCCATCATGTTCATGCGCACAGTCCACATCCGAGCCCGTTTACCGAAAATGTACATGGGAATCGTAGAAAGGAGCAGGAGCAGCTGGATGATGCCGATCCAGATGTACACCTGCTTTGGTCCGTCGCTGTCGAGCCAATGAGTGACGAAGAGACTGAAAACAAGTCCATGAAGAATATTCTTGGCAAAGTTGAGAGTCACCAACGCCTCTCCGGCATATTGGCGATAGCTGTCGACGCAAAAGGTAATGGCCGTCGTTGAGCCCAAGGAGCACCCGAAAGAGAGAATGCCAAAGAAGACGGTTGGCACGATCCAGTTGTCCCGCTCGTCGGCCGACCAGCCGAAACCCATGAGTCCTATGCAAGTGGTGATTAGGATGGGAATCGCCATGACGAGGCGGTATTCTGGTTCGTACAGGCCGCCGTTCCGTCGTGCCATGGCCTTGACGATGATGTCGCTGATTTTTCCTGCCACGCCCGTGCCCAGAATACCACCTACAAAAGGCGATATGTAGACCAAACCGGTCTGGAGGGCGTTGAAGTTGTACGAGTCCGCGTTACGGTAGATCATTGCAATCGACTCAGACACGACAATCAGCCATCCGACAGAGCAGGCATAGATGCAAGAAGACCAAAGAACAGCAGGATACGCAAACAAGATAAAGGGCCTGATCATGACCTTGAGCCAGGCATCGCCATTGAGGCGGCCGTGCCACGGCTTGAGCTGCTGAACGAAGGACTTGGCCGGCTTGTGGCGGAGGTTGTGCGTGTAAGCTTGAATTTTCGGGGGCCCCTTGAGTTTATCCGCAGTGATCTTCTCATCTAGGCCGAGAGAATTGCCAGGAGATTCGCCTTCGGGTGCGTCGTTGATGGCAGGCGTGCCAGACGGGCTGGAACCTTGGGCGCGGGGGAGGGTGTTCGCAGGCATTGCTGGGTGATTGCTTCTGCTAGAAGACGGCCTGCTCTCTTGATGCGAGCCCGTAACTTGTCGTTCCAAATCCACCCCAGGAGCGAATCCGACGTGAATGTCCTTCTTCCTCGGCGATGCCGGGACAGTTGGGGAAGAAGGCGATGCCGGGACGACTGTGGAAGTAGGCGATGCCGGAATGGTATGTGCCGGAGGCTCCCGTGGGGTTGTGGATTCCGGGACATGATGATGGCGAGACGAGATTCGGCGGAGGAAACTGGGCCGCTTGGGCATGTTGTGGTTCTTTGGAACTGGTCTTCTATCCCAGAACGTCTCGGGGACGAAAAGAAAGAGCAACACGAAACCAAGACCAGTAATCATGGCCACGATCCTGTTCGAGTTAGATGGGTTTCACGTGCACACTGGGAGGGAATGCTTACCAAAACACCCAGCGCCAGCCAAATCTACTAATAATGGCGGCGCTGACGAGGGGGACCAAGTTCTTTCCGCCAAGAAGCAACAGGGTGTAGATTCCAATGCGGAATGCTCGCTCGTGCAGGAAGAAGATTTCAGCAATGGTGGCAGACGGGAGACACTCGACTGGGCTCACGGCCATGCCCTGGAAAACACGGGCAACGAGGAGGGAGTTGAAGGAAGGGGACCAGGCGGCCCAGAGCGATGTTCCGATGAAGATGAGAGCGCTGATGAGGTAGACGGGGCGTTTGCCGTAGAGGATGGCAGTGGGTGATGCAATAATAGAGCCCACTCCCATTCCCATCATGTACAGCCCAGTGGTCAATGAGACCCTCTCAACCTCGGTGTGGTAAGTTTCCGCGACGTCTGTGAAGCCGGCGGCAATGATTGGCGTCATTCCGCCGCCGAGCATGCAGTAGAATCCGAGACAGAGGAGGGCGAGATCTCGTCGCAAAGCCGACCAGTTCAGAGGATCGTTGGCCGAGTCCTCTGGCTGAGGCTCCAAGATGATGGTGCCATCGCTCGTTTTCTTGATGGCATCGCTATCATCATCGTCGGCATCAGGGACATGCTGAAGCGACGGCCTGGACGCGGTGGAGGGCCTGGGAGCGCTCTCGACAGGAAAGCCAGAGGGGATGGAGGAATGCGAAGTCCTGGGATGGACGGTCCGTAGACCGAGGGGTTCATTGCGATGCTTGGCGAGAAGCAAAACCGATCCTGGTTCGCGTTAGAATTTGAAACGTCACGTTCGGTATGGTACTGACCTGGGACCTCAATGGTCTTCTTGTCGTTCAGGATGCCCAAACTCCATTTCGAAGGCTTCGCCACGGGGTCGGAGCCATCGCTCACAGCGCTATCGCTGAAGAAGCGGCGCCAGCGGGATTTCTCGGGCTGGCTGGGAGATTCGGAACTCATGATGGCACGTCGAAGCTGACGATGCACGAGGAACCGCCGCCCAATGGTTTTGGTTGGGGGGAAGAGAAGAGTTCAAGCCAGGGACACAGAGGTTCCCGCCATCAATGATGTCGGACTCCGAGGATCCACCTCTGAAGGCTGGGCTTGCAAGGGACAAGAGATTCGGTGCTTTTCGGTGAATTGAGAATTGAAAATGAGGCGAGGTTCGTCTTTTAGGTCGAGTCCACGGGATTGAATGTTTTGAAGGGTGGGATGATGGGCAATAGTGTCCGACAATGGATGGATGGGTGATTCTCTTTGGGTCGGTTGTAGGAGCACGTCTTAGGAGCGATGACTGGCCGCGAAGGGCACGAGTCGCACGGAGTGGCGAGGAGGAGTTGAAAGAGCCTGATGGCAGTCCTTTTAGGTACGGGCGGGAAGAGGTGTCGAAAAGAAAGGGATGTAGCGGCGATTTTTGGTGCCAGCTGAGCTGATGAAAGAGGTCGGGAGGGTCAAAGGGTGTGGGCGGGAAGGTACGACGGGAAGGTTCGAGGGAGGATGTTGATGGAAGGCACGAAGTACCATGACAAGGTTCTTTCCTTCCGCACAGCATCTTTCAAGGTATTTATTCTAATGTAACGCCGACACCGACTCTCGCTCGACACCTCACACAAAGCTGCCAAGTAGACTACCTACCGTGCTTATCTGATGGGTGGAACAATGACTCAAAACAAACAACACCAAGGCGATACCCATGGAGACGCCCACCCGTCCGCATGATGTTCTCAAAGCGTCCCGGTGGGTGTTCTGCGCCTTCACCGCCGGGCCACCTCTGTGCAGCAAGCCAAGAGCCGCCATCTCAAAGAACTCAAAGGGTCCCAACCTTGTCGCCTCCCAGCTCGTGCGGGGGAAAGAAGAAGCTTGGAGTCTTTTACGGGGACTTGGCCGGGGACTTTGCCCAGGAACTCGCTGGGGGAAAACGACTTGCTCCCCGCCCCCTGCAAAAGACAAAAGAAAACGCGCTGTAGCCGCCGGGCGAACAAGGACAACAGGAGCTTCTCCCAGTCACGCGGTTGTGAGCCGAAGGGGCCTCGTGCTCCTTTTTAGCGGGCGGGAACAGCGATATTACATCATACCTCCAACCTCCTTGTCTTCCGTCTTGTCAACAAAAAGGAATTCGTCTGATATCTACGGATAGACGGCACGGAGTGTTCTCAAGAAGCCGAGCTGTCTTGTCTCCAACGTTCAAGTCGCAGTCATGATGGATTCGGTCTGTATCCATGTCATACTTGCGTACCCAGGTCGAATTGTCCAATAACGAGGCCAAAGCACTGCAACGGCATATGTGCACACGGAGTACATACAACTAAATCATTAGTACGGAGTACGGACTACATATTCTCCTCCTCCTCCTCCGATCACAGACCCCGAAAAGATTGCTCCAGACGCCGTGATCCGCCTCCGGGGTGCGGGCCGATGCCGACTGGATTTAAGGTAATTTATTAGCGGCCGCCCGGAATCGCTCAACGTCACGGGCGTTTTTTTTTCATATATCTCCTCCTGCAAAACCTCCCACGTTCAAGATGCCTCCTTTTGGCGCCCTCCGCTCAGCCCTTCCCACGTTGGCCACCAGGCTAACTCCCATGTCCTCTTCTTCCATTGGCTCTCGGGCCTTTCTCTCCACGACGCCACCGCGACAGGCCAAGAACCAAATCTACGCCCCGTGAGTCTTTCTCAACCTCTCCCGCCCCGAATTCACACTGACCACGTCTCCAGCATCCGTAACCCAGACTCCTTCACCACTTACCTCTCTCTCTCGTCCTCCTCGCGCGTTCCCCTCCTCACCTTCTGGTCCGCCAGTTGGTGTTCCACCTGCCGCGTCGTGTCCCCCCTGCTGCGCTCCCTCGTCGAGTCGGGCATCGGCGAAGATGAGGGCGGAGTTGCGTTAGCCACGGTCGAGTTCGACTCGCCGGACATCATGTCGGGCAGTCCTAATCTCGCTCTGGACTACATGATCACCTCCATTCCCACCCTGCTCAGCTTCGACGCCGGCGAGGCCCAGGTCGCCGCAAAGGTCGCCGACGCGAGGAAGCTGGCCGATCGCGAGTTTCTGATCGAGTGGATTCGCTCCGAGGCACGGAGGCATGGTGGACGCGGCGGCGGAGGAGGAGGAGGATCGTCGTCTGCGTTTGGGGGGTTGTTTGGTAAATGATTGTCCAGTCGGTTTGTCTGTATTTCTAGATCATATATCATCACTAGGGGGCACATCTTAAAGGGCCATGTGTAAAATAATACACCGATTGCTTCTGCTGGATAGAGATATAGACAGATATCTGTCGAGTGCCTACATGTACCTACTATGTACTGGGCACCATGCCTCAGACGCCGGAAAGGGCACCCGGGACGAACTCGCAGCTCTACCTATTCCAGAACAGCTACAACAGCGCAAGAAAGGCGCTTTCTCCTTCGCCATAGCATGAACAGCTTCACCTGACAGAAATATGTCTCATTCCTACAACTACACCAAAGTAGAACACCATGGCAGTAAATCAACCAACCAACCATTCTTCACCATCAAGTGTATCCTCCCGCCGATAGGAGGAAGCAATGCCCATCCTATGTTAAAGTGCACCCATATTCCAACGCCTTTTCTCCTGCTTCGTGTGGTCCTTTTTTCGTGATACCCAAAAACATACGGGCCCTCTCCGGTGAGACGTAAATCATGCTTGTTGGGCCTGCCTTTACATGACGACGCAGTCGCCGTCCTGCTGCTTCTCGATCTTGCTGCGCGAGATGCGTTCCCGCTGTCGCTGACCGCGGCTGCCAGAGCGCTTCAGGTCCTCCAGCCTCTCGCGCGCCTTGGGGAAGTCCTGGGCTGTCATCTTGTTAGTCTATCGAGTTCGCTTATAAGACTTATCACTTACCAGCCGCTCGCCAGTACCAGCGCTTCGCGTCCTCCAAGTTCGCCGGGACGCCGATGCCCACCTCGGTAAAGTAACCCATGGCGTACTCGGCCTTTGCCAGCCCGGCCATGGCGGCCTTGCGCGCCCAGAGATAGGCCTCGGTGTCGCTCTGGCCCAGCACGCCCTCGCTGCCCGTCAGGTACCAGCCGCTCAGGGCCAGCTCCGACTGGTGCTCCTCCTGGGTGGCGGCGCGCGAGTACCACGCGATGGACTGCCGCGGGTCGATGGGGCAGCCCATGAGGCCGTACTCGTACGAGCAGGCGAGCCGGTACTGCGAGAACTTGTACCCCATCTCGGCCGCCTGCACGAACAGGTTGAAGGCGTACGTCTCGTCACGTATCACCACGTCGTTGGGCTGCGCCGACTCGTACAGCAGGCCCAGCTCGTGCAGCGCATGCGGGTTCTCCGCGTCGGCCCGCTCGGCCGCCCGCTTGAGCCAGCCGACAGCCTCGCGCGGGTTCTTGGCCTGTCCGAGGAGGCCCTTGAGCAGGATCATGCCGACCTTGTACATGGCGGGGGGGTCGCCGAGCGTCGCCGCGCGCTTGTACCACTGGATGGCTTTCAGGGGGTCCCTGCGAGTGCCGCCGCCCTCCTCGTGGCCGATCTCGCAGCACACCGCTGTACGGTACGCCGCCGCAGGGTGGCCGAGCTTGGCCGCCGACTGGTACATGGTGAAGGCTTCCTTGTAGTCGTGGTCCTGGCTGAAGAGGTTCTTGCCGAGGCAGTCTGCGTAGAGAAACATGGCGTCGGGGTTTTGGGCGTTGGAGAGCTTCTTGAGGATCTTTTGGCAGTCGAGGAGGTATCGTTCGCGGGCTCGCGATCGATGCTTGGCGTCGGCGAGCTTGGGCGCGAGCACTTCGGTGGCCTCGAGCAGCTTCTTCGCCAGCCTCAACGCCGATTCTTGGTCGGCAGGTGTCTTTTTGATGACCATCCGCAGATGCTCCAGTTCCTGCATCGTGACGGGAGGCTCGTTCTTAGTGGGCTCCTGAGACGTACGAGCTTGCTGAGGAGGCAGTGCTTGCTGCTGCTGCTGTGGCGGCGGTTGCTGCTGCACCTGTTGTTGAACCGGCTGAACCTGCTGTGGTGGCTGTTGAGGGGCTGGCGTCGCAACGCCGCCGTAGTTGCGAACAGGAGGCGGCTTGTTGTTGAGACTGACGACAGAATTGGCCATCAAGCCGGCTCTTACAGGCGCAGGATGCGAGGGGAGACCGTCTGCGCTTCCTCGCCCACCAGGTCTCATCGATTGACTGCTGGCCGGTGCACTCGGTCGTCTCCCCTGATCGTATCCCCCTTGCGCGGGGTAGCCCTGGTCGTAGCCTTGCTGGTAGGCGTTCATGTTGGGCAGTGGCGGAACGGCAGGCGCGTCATTGGCCATTTCGAAGACGGCCGCCTGGGGCTGTCGAAGATCTGGTTGCGATTTCGCGTGGTAGAGCTGTGCCGTCTGGTGAGCTCCCGGCTGGGTGTGCTCCTGGGAAGGCCGCATCGTCGGTTCCTGCGTCGGCCTCATGGTCTGCTCAAACGAGTTTCGCGCGCCATTGTTGGGTATGGCGTCAAAGTCGGGAAGGCTATTCCGGTCCTGTGTTTGGTGGCTGGAACCGTACGTCTGGTTGCTATTGCGCTGCTCGTCAAAGTACGAGCTGTACACATCGTCGTAGGACGCATTCGACTGGTTCCGGTATCGCTGCCCATCGTCGTACTGGTCACCATACGTCTCGGGCTGAGCAACCTGCGGCTCCTGGGGATACACGCGTTGCGGGGGAGGTCGATGTCCGCCAGCCGTTGTTGGACGCTGTGGCATGCCCCGGCCAGCAGGGTTGACGGGCATCGTGGCCGTACGTTGGGGTGGTGGCATGTGGTTTCTCGAAGAGTCTTCTACTGGCATCGTCATGCTCCGCGCGGGCGGTCCGAAGCCGTTTCTTGGCGGCTCTTGTCCGCCGCCATTGTATCCATTGTCATACCCGCCGTATCCTCCCTGAGCCCCGTAGCCGGCATCTTGCTGAGGGTAACCCCGAGGAGGCCCTCCTCGTCCACCATTCATCGGTCGCTGACCGTCGAGGCTAGGCCTTCCATCGGGCATTCTCCGCTGATTCAAGTCCATGCCACCCATCTGATCCGTCATCTGATCCATGCTGGGTCTTTGGTTCTGGTAGGGCGGGTAGTTGCCGGCGAAACCGCCATCTTGGTTGTTAACTGGGGGACGGCCTGCCAGTCGTTGTGAGTCCTAGTTGAAGCCAGGTTCCAAACCGTGCAGTTGCACTTACCTGAGGGATCTGAGTGTGCGCCGTAGGGCCCCGGGCGCATTCCTCCTCGCTGGCCACCGTTGGGCATGCCTCGCGCAGGACCCGGGCCGTGATTTCTCTGCGGAGGAGGCCGTCCCCGATACGGATCGGCCGTCTGTGAGCGAGGCGGTCCTCCACGGCCTCCGGGCATACCGCGACCGGGACCGGGACCGTAGGGGTCCTTGGGAGGAGGGGCTCGGCCGTAGCCTTGGTCTTGGTAGTGTCCGTTTTGTCCGTTGTAACCCTGATCGTAGCCTCGGTTGTACTCGTCGTATCCGTGGCCGTTCTGGTACTCGTCGTACTGTTGGGGCGCACCTTGCCCGTAGTGTTGCGGTGGTGCGTTGCCATATTGTCGCGGGGCAGGTTGGCGCTGGCCGTAGCCTCCGTCGTAGGTCGCCATGATGGCTACGGCTCAAGAAAAAATAGCCAAAAAAGGTGATCGAGGCTAGTTCGTCGGGAGAATCGGAGGGAATGGGAGCCCGGGGATCCGAACTCGCAGGAAGAGGAAGAAGTTGGTAGGCGCAGTTTCAAGTAGGGCTGAGTCGCCTACTGTCGCATTGCCGCCGCGCTGCTGCAGTCCAGGAACCACAGCGTCTCGGAAAGGAGGGGGGAAGGATCCGCGTTTGCGCTCGGGGTTGTCGCACGGTGCTACGGCAGCGGAGGGTTGGCGATGGCCACGCGCTGTGTGAAGCTGTTGTAGGTATTTCCGATGTCGCAATGCGAAAGCGAGAGCGACAGGTTTGTTATTCGGTGTCAGTCGAGCTGTGCAAACAAGAGTCGGTCGTGTCGGTAGGCAGGTGGAGAGAGTAGGTCGCAAGGTTGTAGTTGTATTGTCAAGGAGACAAAAGGGACGTGGCACACAATAAAAGGAAGTAATAATAATAGAACAGAAAACGGGGTATAGCAGGAATAGGGAAAAATTAACAACAACCAGTTCGAGTTCAGGCGAGTCGAGGTGCAGGACAAAGTACGGATACTTCGTACTCGAAGTCGGTCAAGCTCGTTCCCGTCACAATGAATCGACAACAAAGCCAACAACCCTTTGATGAATACGAGCCGAAAAAGGGAACAGGAACAGGAACAAGGGAACGAGGGATCAAGGGAAAAAAGGGACGGAGGGAGCGGGAGCGGGCAGGAATTTCCCTTTATGTTGCACGTCTCCGGACGAGGACTCAAGGGGACGGGACCCCCCCCTCTTCTGTGCCTTCCATTTAGAGGCAGTCGAACTCATGGCTACAACCTTGCCATTATTAGTGTCAGTGAAGGAAAGACGAAGAAGCGTTGGCGTGTGAGTGTTGTGTGTGTGTGTGTGTGTGTGTGACCCTCCCCCCGCCGTCGCCAACTCAGTGGATGTGCGTCGTCCGTCTCGCTAAAGCAAGGTACGCATCAGCCGCCCCTGCCTCGCGCGACGACGAGGTAGCTCTTTCCGCGCCATCTTTAGCAACTTACCTGCAGAGGGCCAAAAGCCTTCTTCCAGCTGCAGACTGAGAAACAGACAACTCACTCAGTCTTGACTCCTGGGACAAGCCAACACTCCAACAAAACAGCCCTTTTCCAGGGGGTTGTTCTTCCCCCTCCACTCCGGGACATTCCCCGCCACGACCCGACATTGAAGTGCTGGTCAGGCGACGAGGGAGCTGCACACGGAAACGGGATGGCCCAAACCGCAACCAGCCGGACGGAGAGACGCCATGTGAAGACGATCGATATTTGGGAAATTGAATCTAATAATCCATCTCTAGTTCAAGACGATATTCGCAACTCATCAGACCGAGTCTCGACTCTCCCCTCCTACCCCTCGAATGTGGCGGCACCACCTCCAACCGACCAACACCAACACCAGCACCAACACGCAAAAAGCGCCCCACGAACAAACCACGCGCCGCTGGCAGTTCCAACTTTACTTCGCACTTAACACCACCCTCTCCCGCAGCAACAGCCTTAAGGCCAAGCCAACCACACGCCACCAAGGAATTCCGTGGATGGAAAATTGAGGTCCTTGCCCCCCGGTCGCCGGGGCTGGGGTTCCATTCCAGCGCGTGTGGGTGGCCGGTCCCCAAATTCAAAATTGACAGGGCGTTACGCCGTTGCCGGCTTGGCCAGCTCCGTGCCCCCTTGACTGGGCGGGCGGGCGTATTGCTGCATGGCGAGTCTCGCGAGTCTGTGGGCGCACAGCGGTGGGGAGAAGGAGAGAGACGTTAGAAGCTCGCAGTCAACAGCAGCTCTTGGAGGTATCCGTACCTACAGCTGCGATGCTGCATGCACCGTCATCTCAATGCCATAACAACTAGGATCATGCTCGGGATGCTTTTCCCCCGGTGCTACGTATCATCGTCTCCCGTCCGTCTGAGCCATGTAGGAGCTTGGTGTGCCAGACAAAGCATTGCCGTGTATCAGATCCAACCCTCCGTCCGAATTCGTCCCTCTCATTGGACCGCCCGTTCGCCTCTGAATCGTCCATCAGGCATGGTCGATGCGAAACAAATGCCACTCTTTCATTTGAAGGGGACGCCCGAAACGAAACACCGAATGCCCTGCCCACGGTCCGCTCCTCCTCGTCGAGGGATCTCTCAATTTCTTGGGTTTTCAAGGCATAAAACACCATCATCAATCCCTCGTCCAATCGGTGGATACGGCCAAGACACGACCCTCCGGTAGCATCGACGATGAACGGGCTCGACGGCGACTCAAGACGCCGTGAACGGGAACTGGTCCCAGTCAAGGGCCGCCGATCTCCCTCTGGATGCCCATTTATTCGGCGCGTCGCTAGAGGCAGTCGTAGATGAGAGGCTCCGAGGCACCTCGAAAAGCGTCATGGCGGCTGAAGGTTGAAACCGAGGCCTCCTCGGCTTCATCTCCCTCAAAAGGTCCAATTGGTTTGGGATTCCTGCGTGAGAAATGACATCGAGCAGCCGCCATCAAGCAAGACTCGTCTCGTGAAGCGTCCATCCCGGTCTTCCGCTTGAATCCAGGCGGCCTCTTGAGACGCCCTGCGTCCAAGGTCATCTTGCTAGTCCAGCCAGTTAGATGTCGCATAACCACCCTTTCGGGACGATGCTTATTCTCGCCACCCGTCTCCCCCGGACATCATCTGGTCGATTGGCATTCGCATTGAAACACGAGACGACGCCACGCTGAAGTTGCCGTCGTCCGTTGGCGTTTGGTTGGTTTGAGCTCGTCTCGTCTCCGGGACTTTTCATCCCATCGCCGGGACGCGGCTGCGGCCGAAGAGTGGTCTTGGTTCATGTGCGCCATCCGATGGGGCCGTCTTCGGGCGGCAGTTGAGTTAATCATCGCCTATCGATTCATATTGTTGATATCTCCGTCGGCTCAATCATCGTCGATGCTCCCTAGCATGTTGACTGCTATACGCGGACAAGGCAACTTGAAGTTAGGACCTTCGTCCCTCCGATGGATCTAGGAATGTTACCTCAACCAATCAAGGAACAGTCATCATCTCAACGTTTTAATGTCCGTTTGCCGACGGAGTGCTCGGAACACGTGGGAAGAGATCCTTTATCATTGCTTATTACCAGGCCTTCTAAACTTTTAGATCAGCAGTTGAAGGCTTCATTCAGGAGATAGGGATACAGTAATGCCTTGACCATGACTGGTCTCCCTCAGCTTGTGTCCGGAAGAAGCCAACTGCCGGAGACTTACCGCCTTCCCAAAACAGCCTAGCCAGCAGCTCAATTCTGCCCAATCAATGACGGGTGCTGAATCGCGAAAATCGTCATTGGAAGAGATGCGGAGAGCTTCATTCCCTGGATGTCATAAAACGGGATCACCTGGATATAATCTACAACATGGCAGCAAAGAAGCCCACGAACTGGTGGCTATGGACCAAGGTTCTCGCTGGGTAAGTCAATCGCCCGTCAATTGCCCATGGCGAGCGCAGAATTAACTCGGATGCAGTGGCGCCCTCGTCGCCGTTGGCGGACCGGTCTTCACCTCCTGGTTGACTCCCAGCGAAGAGGAGCTGCGATCGAGATACAACCCAGAGCTCCTCAAGAAGAGTCTTGAAGGCAAGGAGGAGCGGGAACAAGAGTTCAACGACTTTGTCACGAGGTTGAAGGAGTACTCCAAGTCAGACAAGCCGAGTGAGCGAAACCAAAAGACCCTTCAAGAGACTACTAATTGACAACCCATAGTCTGGATCGTGGTCAAGGAAGAAGAGGAGAGGAAAAAGAAGAAGGAGCTGGCAGCTGCCAAGGCATCGAAAATTGAGACGGATGCCCGACGAGAAGAGATGAGACGAGAGGCTGGTCTGGACGCCAAGTAAGGCTTTCCATGTATACGAAGACGCACCGGGGATGCCTTGTAAGAGTATTCGGATGTTCTATTAGGGACGCATATGTACAGACACCAGGGTGGCGATGAGATGATGATCCGGGATGGCTGGGAACATGTCTGGGAGTTAATGGATTCGCAACCGTCACTTGGCCCGGTTCGATTTGACATTATCCGTATGTGCTATTGCTCCTAATGCTTTCGAACGTGAAGCAAACGACCATAAGAGGAGGCATCTCAATCTGGAGGGTTGGTCATTGGACCACAAGATATTGATTGGCCGAGAATGTACGGCAAACCGTTAGGGCTTCTGTCTCAAGGTGTAAAGCCTTAGAACTGGCTGGACCAAGGCAAACGGAGAATACGGTGTAAGTCGTCAGTTTGTGAAAAATCCGACGCCTGTAATTCGGTATCACAAGTTTGCATCAACAGTCAATCATGACAAATTACAAATCACGGTAAAGCGAAGAACAACTCGACTCGACTCGACCGACTCGATGAAGTGGGGTGTCATTACCCCACGAGCAAGAGCACGCACTGGGAGCTTTGGCAAGAATGGCGCAAAAGCAGCCCCTCCCGTCGGCGAAATGGTAGTTCCACACGCGAAAACTCTTGGCACGCACAAAATCTACTCGAAACCATCACCATTTGCTGCAAGCCGACGGCGACAACAGCTCGTTAACCTCGTCTAAATCACCGGTACGTCGTCTATCTCGCCTCCCCTCGCCTCTGCGAACCCGTGCACACCGATTTCTCGATTTTTCCCCCGCCCGAGCCCTCGCCAGCTAACAAGCCCTACCTCCCAAGTTTGCAGCCTCGGATTCA
>JAMQMW010000593.1:0-27079 GCA_024115155.1 Thelonectria blattea
CCCGAATGCATTAGCTGGGGTATTGCCTAAGTGTGCTGTTTGTTGAGACGGTTTGCTTCAGCTGAGACATTCAAAGTCCTACTCCGCTCTTGTGGCTAGCTGAAAGGCATCTTCTCAGCTGCTTGATTGGCGCGAGAGCGTATATCTCCGACGTTGCAAGGAAATAGGCTCTCCTGCGCAGATGTTGCGTCACCCCGGTTGACTTTATTCTGGGAAGCCATCCAAACCGAGAAACGTCGGGCAAACAAATGTACCTCGCAGGTTTACGCATTATCGACTTAGCTATGCTATGATTCGCGGTCTATGAAACAAACCGGGCCATGCAGTCCCACAAACAAAACAAGATGCCCAGTGTGGCTTTGCAAGCCACCATATGCATGTCGGATGCCGGTATGTTGCCAAGGCCTCGACCGGTGTAACTATTTGACACAGCCCAGCAGAAATGCATCTGTGAGTGGTTTACGTGTCTTTCTGTCTCTGGCGAGCACTTCTACCGGTGTAACCATGCTGACCCTGCGAAACTTGTGGCTTATGCATGGCTTGATTAATGGGTTTAAGCTGAGGGGACCTGTATGCACTCTTGAACAGCTCGTAAGAAAACCCACAGTTGATTGAAATTGGTTGAGCTTATCGAAGGTAGTTAATAGCACATCGCGCTGTCAAAGGCCACAACGCGGTCGCGACGGGTGAAGCCTGGCTGAGGTCAGCAGCCATGGCGTCTCACTATGCTGGTATGAGATGAATTGTTCGACCGTCATTGGTTCCTCCGCTTTCCGTAATACGAAGGAGGTGTAACATCAAAGCGGCGGTGTAGACGCTACCCAGGCCCCCACAGGCGTCTCAAGGCAGCCCTAATGTATTAAGATGCGATTTTCACTCAAAATAATCCCAAAGAATGGTATCAGCCCTCCCCCCAATTCTTGACCGAGAAGCAAGCCCCTCATTGTAGGAGAGTCGAGATAAAGATTTTTCTCCCGAGAAACATTGCTATTCAGCTGCAGTCCTACGTCAGCCTCATCACAAAGAAGCGGGGTTGGACTCCATACGAATCCTCCGTGTTGATCCGGAATGCTTTTCTGCTATGGCAACAACACGAATAAACCTACTAGGCCGATCGTGGCTCTCGCGGATAGCTGTTTTGGCGACTCTGGCCCATCCTCAAATGAGGAAAGTCTGGTAGCCCACACTAGACCTTGATGCATGCAAGCCAGTTGTCATGAGATCAACTGCTGTAGTATGCGCAAGCAGTTGCATCACGAACTGCCCGTATCTCTTCTGAGAGTCTTCATACGAAAATTTAGCTAAAATAGATCTAATTTTCTATTGGGTATTTTTAACAAAAATTTCGTACGAGAATTTTCGAAGAAGAAAAAGAAAAAGCCTTGACTGGTTCTAGCGTTCTGAGAGTCTTCATACGAAAGCATTCTTTCGAGGATTCTCGTACGAAATTTTAGTTAAAAATAGAACCCAGTTCGCCGGATCTCTCTCATCTATTGCGAAAGTTCCTTTGAATGTTTTCGTACGAAAATTGAGCTAAATTAGATGACTTGTCTTTACAGTGAGTGCTCTTTCAAAGATTCTCGTACGAGATTCTCACCTTTGATTACATAAGATATGCTGTGTAGTCTTCCGAGAGTCTTCGTACGAAAATCTTCGTGAGACCTTCCCTAAAAATAGACAGCTCCTTAACTCTGAAGCTCTTCATATGAAATTTCTGCTAAAAGTAAGTAGGAGGATCCGAATTGGAAACGCAGTTCAGCGCACTTTCAGGCCTGAGGTGCGCAGATCTCCTCACCAGACACGACGAGTAGGGCTGACTGTGGCGCTCCTAGGTCTTGCGGTCGCACCTCCAACGTCTTCTCCCACATACCCACGAGCTTGACGCAGGCTATAAACGGCTCCTAAGTGGTTGGCCAGTAAGGCAGCTGTCTTGCCCCACCCCACGAGATGTAATGGCTTGTGTGATCCAGCCAGCCAGAGCGGCCAGACGAAGACTGAATCGCCCTGCATTCCCCTTCAAGCTTCATATCTCACGCACTGTGGTCTGTTCTGCCACTACTGCGTCTTTCGGCACAGGTGGTGCACCGGGCTAAGCCAATCACCAGTACCGGATGATAGTGCAGCTTGTAAACAGCGTCCAATACTTCGCCAGTTCGGACAGCCTCAAGCCCGTCACTTTCGCACCGCTTCTTTGCAGAAGACTGAAGTATTGCCAGATTTAGTTTGGTTCTAAAACCGAAGACCGGACGGGAGATGCTCAGCTGATGATGCATCATATATATAGCTATGAGCATCGCCCAGCCGGAGGCGAGCGGGTCATACTATCACGCCCAGGCTCTATAAGCAACATCCTCGATATCCTCACTCGTTCGTTTCCAGCAGCACGCAGTCTCTTTCGACTGTGATCTGCCCCCTCAACTGCCGAAATGGTCCGCCTCCCGGCCCTTGTTGCATGGGCGACTTCTCTCGCTTCTGTCAACGCTCGTCAGCCTGACATTGGCTGGGGCGTCCAAGTTTCCACAGCCAACGTTTCTCTAGTTCCCGACTTCGTCGGTCATGGCCAGAGACGCTTGTTCATCACAGCGCCCATAATCTTCCGCCGGCTTGAGGCAGTCGCAAACGCCTTTACTCTATCCCTATACACTTCTCCCTACGTGACATTTAATGAAAGCGACGGCGAGTCCAGTGGCCCAGACCGAACTCTAGTTCACACCGAGACCATCCACGTCCCGTCCTCGTCTGCAGAATTTATCCAGGCCGTTCGCTTCGACATACCCATCGATAATTGGCAGGACCTACTCCTTACACTGAACCTTAATGATGGAGACCCCGGCCGCTTCAATGTTGATCAGAGTGGAGTTGTTTTCGCGTACGATCCCCAGCTCGATCAATGGACGGCCGTCGACGTCGGAGTGTACTCGGACGCTGTCAACTCAAACATTATTGCCGAGATGGAAGACTTCAACCCGATCGGCGAGGACGAGACAGAAGATGGAGATCTAGGGGTAGATCCCGTTACAGACGACCCTCCCGACCTCACAAAGCCCAAGGACGACGGTCCTCCCGGGGAACCTTCCCCTTGCGCAACGAACCCAGGCGACAAGTCTACTCCCACTAGTCCGGGCGATGGATATCTGGTAACTACTCCTTGCGACAGCTCTTCGATCACTACCCCCGACGATGGATACTCTATCACTACTCCCCGCGACGAATACCCGACCAGTATTCCTACCGATGGATACTCGAACATTCCTACCAATCCCACCGGCTATGATACGCTCATAACTGTTTACCGCACACCCACCAGCTACTCCGACTCCTCGCCGACCACTCAATCTTACACCGACGATGAACAGGACCTACAGGCCCGAGCGGTCCAGCCAGCCTATGTCAGAGCCAGGCTCACATTCCCAGATCGAAACGGAAACACACAGCCAGTTCGATTCCAGAGAGCCACTGCGCATGCCTTTGTCTTCTTTAGGGGCAGAATGGTTGGCCCATGGAAGTCCGCAGCCACTTTGGATGCCAACGGAGAGGCCACTTTCAAATTCAGCATCCAAAATGGCCACAGCATCTATGTCCACCACCTTTACACGGAACTTGCAGGTAACAACTACATGATTGGAACCCGAAAGAGAAAGTCCGACTCCTTCTCGCAAAAGATCATAAAACTGAGGCTAAACCTTCACCCTTGGCGTCTCTCAGCTGGAGAGACTATCTCTATTAGAAACCATTTCAAGCACAGCGAGTATATGGAGGGCATTTGGGTTGGGGATACCTTCAGAACGGTGTCTGACTACTTCGCAACCCGAGTCGCCACCGGCCAGGGCGAGGTGGAGAGAATCCACGTCTGGTTCCCCGCAGTCAAGACGGGCGCGTTCTTCTCGCTCGACGGCCCGGTGCCATACATCAATCTCCCCGACGTGCATGCTCAGAACCCATCTGTAATGGCGCACGAGTACGGTCATTTTGCGCACTACCTTGCACGACGAAAGGCGAGATTTGGCGGAGGCGGTGCTCACAGTCTCTGCGGAGATGGTTCTAGTGCGAATACCGAAACGAGCTTCTCCGAGGGCTATGCCACGGCCCTCGGTCAGATGTCACTTGATGAGACCCCGTTGCTGGATGGGCCGTACATGACCTACACCAACAGGAATCCCATTGCGTCGGAGAGTTGGACTTGGAACGTGGAGGATATCAACTGTAATGAAAGGTTCCTCCTCCACCAGGAAGGGCGAATTGGCGGCACCTTATTTGATCTTGTCGACCGATTGCTAGACAGCTTCCACTCTACGAGCGATGACTTCGGCTACATCGGGCCCAACTTTGACCCGCAGAAGCTGAATATCAGATTCACACCTCGATTCATCTTCTGGCTTACCGTGCGAGACAACCCTCGCACCATCGAAGATTACTGGTACGTTGCATCTCCTTGTCAATACATGTAGTGTCACTCCAAGCTGACTTCGCGGAACAACAGGAGGAAATTGCAATCCGGCCTCAGTTTCAGCAGGGGGTACGAAGACAAGGCCTGGTCGATCTTCGAGTTTAACTGGGCTGACTTTAAGCGTAATGTGTGAATGTTTGATTTGCTTGGAGAGGAAACGCAGAGCTACGCAGCGACGGTTATCTCTTGATCCCATTGTTGATGTTGGGTTCCGGGGTCTTGGAGACGGGGTTGGAGCTGGTAGCACACACACACAGGGCTATTGGTAGCACACAGAAAGAAGTTCAGCTGCTCGGGAGCCCTGCATAATGTTGTCAGGACTGGCGTTTGCAAGACCTGAGGGAAGCGTGATGATCCGTAGAGGCCATTGTGGCCACGGACAGGAGTGTTGTGGTGCTGTAAATAGACACCTTGGCACCACCTGGGAGAAGTGTTCCATAACGATCTTGGCGGCCATGTGTGACTGACAGGATCTTTGTAATCCCGCAAAAGGGGGAAACAGTGAAGATGAAGTGAGAGAAACACTGACGCTGCCCTGATCTCATCAGCGAGCTCGTAAGGGAGACTTTGTAGCCAGGTTCAGGCGGAAAAGGCCGTTGCATCGATAGTGATTTCCTTGTGAACTTCTCCGAGTGTCGAATCCCATCACACCACACCATATGGCGATGGTGAGAACGCCTTGCATGTTTACGTGATGCCAGAGGCAGTTGACCTCTATAAATGCCGCAAGATCACATTTTAATTACTCTGCATTGTGATGTGCCTCCCGTGCAGGGATCAGTGAAACGCGGCAGATGGGCTCAACCGGGAAGCGTTGGCTTAAACTAGAAGGACACGCGGCCATGCTGTTATCTATTTATACGCCCGGTATCCCCCAAGTGCCCTGTCGTTGTTGACCAGAAAACTGTTGAATGATCATAAGCTCAACTATTGTCATAATGAGTCCCACAGAGTTGGTATCGACTGCGTTGATGATGGCATCTGTCTTTGGTGCCGCAGCGAGTGTGTCAACATCCGTCAAGGCTATTCTGTTGTATCGAAATACTCAACGGAACCGTCAAGAGACTGGCTCAGTATCCGTGGTCCCTCCATCGTTATCTGCACGGTATCCTCGTGCATTCGCGGCGATGGTGATTACGCAGTGCGTGGTTGCTATTCGCGGCTCTGATGCAAGAACATGGAGATCCCTGGCCAACTTACCTGAGCTCTTCCATCATAGTCTCCAGCATGATTAGAGAAGTAAGTAGATATCCTAGTTTTGGTATAATTCTAACGATCGAAAGTGTTTGTGTGCTGGTGGTTCTTGGAGCCGAGGACAATGTGCCTTTGCTCCGTGGCCCCTCATATTCCTTCTGGCAACAACTGGGGTGCCATTTATCGTCAGCACCATCCTGGCTCCCCGGAATACAGTGTTCAATGAACTCTCAGCAGCATCAGCTATTACTTTCCGGTGCTGGATGGCACTAGAGTGGATGCTCATTGCATCGCGCACCTCAGGCTAGATTACGAAATATTGCGTCAAAAAAACAGGCACTATAATTATAAATCTACTACCGATCCTTCATTCCCCATTCCAATAGCTCAGATTGTATGCCTTATTACTCTGGCGTCAGCCGTGCACTTGCTTACTGTCAAAGGAGAGAG
This sequence comes from Thelonectria blattea, assembly GCA_024115155.1. Classification (NCBI taxonomy): domain Eukaryota; kingdom Fungi; phylum Ascomycota; class Sordariomycetes; order Hypocreales; family Nectriaceae; genus Thelonectria; species Thelonectria blattea. The sequence continues at coordinate 6,092 of JAMQMW010000593.1, forward strand.
TCTATCCCTTGGCTGTGAGGAGGGATCCACAGCATTTCCAAGGGCAAAAACAAGGCGGGGAGGGGAGCACTGCTGAGACGTCAAGCGATGATGGGGAAGTTGACCACAGAGCAGTAGAAACTAGAGCGTAGAGACTTTGAATCTTGTGGCAGCGTTTAATGCGGAACCATCTTTCTCGATATCGAATTTCCCGCACCATAGCACCATCACTCGTCCCTTGGAGGATACCGCCCATCCCAGGTTTGTGACTAGGAGCATGGCCCCTCCTCGACGTCGCTATGGACAGCGTCCGGCACGTCACGGCTTGGAAGATATGGCCTTCATCACCCACTTTCTCCTCAACCGTCCCCGGGCCCAAGACTCGACCGCTTCGATCCCCTCATACAGCAAATAGTTATCTCTGAGTAACCCTGGTCGACAGTCCAACAGGTTCTCAATCTCCCTCTCCACCACCCGCAGCCCCAACTCCGAGTCCCCGACGTCCTTGGCCTCCTCCCCCGGCCGGAGGACAGTCCTGGTGCGCACCATCCACTCGGGCGTCATGGGCACGCCGAGGATGTTGATCGCCAGCGTCCCGATCGACACCCGCTCCCTGGGCCTCTGGCGGCTCGACAACCGCACGTAGTCCAGCCCGCGCGAAAGGAACATGTTCAGAAAGGAAGTGAGGCTGTACCCCCACCACGCCACGCACCCCTGGTGCAAGTCGTAGTGCCCGAAGAAACGGAGATCCGCCCGGAGGATGGGGATGTGTCCGGCGGGTGCGGGGAAGCACCGGGGCGTGGCGAACAGGCGGCCCGTGTTCTCGACCATGAGGTCGAGATGGTAGTCGAGCTTGTCTTGCGATCGGAGCGCGGCGACGAGGGCCGAGACTTCGGAGCGGACTTGGCTGCTCACGGCGAGGAGCCGACGGCTGGTCGTGTCGGCGGGGACGTAGCCGACCGACGTGTAGCCGACGTTGCCGTTTGGCGGGTTGGGAATGCCGTAGTGCGTGCTCCGGCAGGCGTCCGGATTTGCGGGGCGGGGGTCGGAGGAGAAGAGAATGGCGAGGTAGACTTGGTTGCGGAGCTCGAGGGCAAGGCTGAGCAGCGGAAACGTCGACGTGGCGGCCATCTCGGCGGTGTGGGGAGGGTTGCTGTGTTGGCCTCTCCCGGTCCAACCGCCGGGGAAGCACGAGTGGAATGGAAGTGGAGGGAGGAACTGGTCGTCTGGGCTTAATGCGCTCGGAGATCACTAAAGCATACGTGGGGGGCGTGGGGTGATGCCTCGGCCGGCTGTGCCTTGAGGAACGAAGAGACGAAAGGTTCTTCCTTCCGCGCCTTCCTGGCCAACGCTCGGATCGTTTAACGCCCTGATCCTTTCGAGCCACCTGAGCCACAGTCCAAAAACCGCAAGCCACGATTCATCTGCTCCGCATAGCGCCAGCTCACTGACCCGCACTGACCCGGCTCGGCCCTTGCTTTCTGCGGGGAGGGGCCGTTCCCGCAACTCTGCAACCGTCCGTACATCCACTTCCTGGACAGGAAGCCACCCTCGGCCGAGCTCTTCATCTGCCTCCTATTAAAGGAAAATTTCGCTTCGGCCTTATACAGAAATGGTTGCGATTTGTCGTCTGTTTCTTTTCTGCGAGCGGCGCTCGATTGTTTCTGCTGGCTGCGGTCCTATCATGATCTTCCAAACCGCCGCGGTCCTCCCGACGGCGGGGGCTGAAACCTTCCATGCCAGACACTTGCTCTCTTCTGTTTCGACCGCTTTCCACGTCAAGCATGGCGCGCCATTTGTTTTACCTCTCCTTCCTCTCATCACCACACACATGCCTCACATCCGCTTGTTACCATGCCCCGGGAAGAACCAGCCAGAGTCCCAATTGATGAGATCCGCCGTACATTGGAAGATCTGGATCGGCAACGCACTCAGAACAGGGCCCGAGGGAGGCAGGGATCCTCCCAATCGACGGTTCCAAGCCCCCTAACATCTCAGAGAGCCGTCCACCGCCGGCAATTGTCCATGTTGACCAGGCCGCTCTACAGGCTCTCCTCCAGCCCCGTAGGCAGCCAGTCAGAGTCCCTTATGAAGAGGTCCTCCGTATGCTGCGGCATCTGGACCGCCAGCACGCCGAAGACCGAGCCCGGCAAAGGACTGGAGAGGCCGAGCAGATACAGCGGCCGACGACTCCCAACCGGTTGTACCGCCCTCCACAGACCCTTTCTTCGCCAAAGCGCCCCAGGGCACAGGAAGCGCTTCCGACTCCGCCGCCAAGTCAACATAACCGCTCCCCGAAGAGGCGGCGGCCGATGCGGGAAACCGTCCAACTCCAGCGGGAGTCAGTCAATTCTCTTCTACAATACCATGAATCTTGCTTTCGCGACAAGGAGGCGGCATCGGCGACAAGATCATGGTGCAAAGAGGTCCCACTCGCCTGTCAGGTAGAGGCTTCCAAGTCGTTCTACCAGGCATTTACAGATGAGAAGACGTTGCCAATTTCGCATTGCGTCTTCTGCTACAGAAAGCATGCGCCTTGCGAACTTACCACCATCCAGTGGAAGAGGCAGTTGACGCCCTCCTTGCTGCAGGCCACGAGGACTCTGCAGCAGTGCGGGAAGTGCCTTCCGCTGGACGATGACACTGGAATTCATGTGTGCCGTGAGTGTCGTGCCGGCTTGGAAGGTGGAAAGCTGCCTAAAGCCTGCTCGGTCAACAATATGGACATCGGATGTGAGCACCGGTACCCCGAAGAGCTTGATGACCTTTCTCCTGTTGAAGAGAGGCTGATTTCTCTCCAGGCCCCTTTCGGCTACATCACCAAGTTCACCGTTGATAATAAGACCCCGTCTGGACTCAGTTACCGGAAGCACGTGAAGGGCCACATTGTCGTGTTTCTGAACAAGGTAGAGGACCTCGTTGCTACCGTCCTCCCCCACCCCCTTCTGGAGACCATCGAGAACATCCACGTCTCTTGGAGCGGCTCGAGCAAGCCCGGCCCTATAGACGTTGGGCAACTTCTTCAGGTGCGCAAGTCTCGCGTACGGACTGCCTTGTCATGGCTCCAAAGGAACAATCCCCTTTATGAGCACGTCACGATCAACCACGGCGAGATAGACGGCTGGCGGTATGCAGACGGCTCCAATGTCCCAATCCTCATCATGGATAGTATGCAGAGGGAGGAGCCGTCTGCTGCTGAGAAGACGCGGACGGACCACATAGTTCCAGATACCGATCGAGGGTTGGAAGAGAACCGATCCACGAGTATTGAAGAACTGCTTAATTCGGCCAACGACGATCCCAGTCATATGGAGGACCCTCCGTCGACGGAGCAGCACCGTCCCTCGCCTGGCGGACCCGGTATTTCACCCCCTGCTCCGGAGCCTACCGATGGCAACGGAGATGCCGTCTATGAGACATCGTCATCCGGCATGTTTCCTCTTGACGGACCGGCTGCTTTTGAAGAGGCGGACAAGCTGTCTTTCTTAGCGGGGGTTATGCCGACGAGTCAGAGTCGACATGGCGGGGATTCTGAGCCATGCGCTATGGAAGTCCAGACGACAGGAGAACAGCCGTTCATCCGGGTGGAACGTGGCGCGGACTTTGCGGACAGCCTGCACGAGGACTTCTTCCCGCGCGCTTTCCCGAAGCTTTTCCCGTGGGGCAAGGGAGGCCCAAAGGCACTGCGCGGGTCGGACCGCGCCCTACAACACGCTTCGGAGCCTGTCGAGCGCCAGTCAAACCACTCGCTCAATTACTGGGCCAGATACGTACTGCAGCGACACGGAGGCCGATTTGCCACTCATCCCATCTTTTGTTTCTTGGTCTTCAACATCCTCCTCCGGTCCTCCAACCGCCGCATCAGCATGGTCCGTATGACCAAGGGTTCTTTCGACAGAGTTGAACGGGTTTATGGAAGCCTGACGTCAGACCGTCTGAAAAGAGCCGAGGACGAGATGCGAGAGACGAGTGCGACGACTGACTCCGACATATCGTTCCTGCTCCGGGAGCTCTCGATCTTTGGCTACGCACAGCCGCTCTCGAACGAAAGCCGACTGCTCATGCGGAGGAAGATACAAGCACTTGACATTTGGACCGGTACGCCGGTGATTTGGTTTACCATCAGCCCCAACGACATCAACAACCCAGTGAAGATGAGGCTCTCCATCCACAGGCTCCACGATTACGACACCGCAAGGAGCCTATTAGCCGATCTTCGAGGGAGGTACGACAGAATTGCCCTCAGCACCATGGATCCCGTTAGCTCCGCCATCTTCTTCCATAGAGAAGTCTCTCTGTTCTTCGAAAGATACGTTAGAACAGGCCAAGAATCGGCTTTTGGTAAGATCAGCCATTACTATGCAACGGTGGAAACGAACGATTGAGGCAGCCTGCACTTGCATGGGCTCCTCTGGTTGCACGGCAACATGCAGTTGCCGTCCCTAATTGACGACCTGGCCGCCCCTAAAGAAGAAGAATACCGTGCCCAAGTGACTCGGTACGTGGACTCGGTCTTTCATGAGTGCTTAGATGAGAATGCTGGAAAGGTTATCCAACAGGAGAGGAAGCCAATCCACCCGGTTGAGGAGATGATGAATAGCACCGAGGCTCTCACTGCGTCTTTCGAAAACGAGTCCAACTTCATTGCGTACTGTTGCCAGGTTCATTCCCACACATACACCTGTCTTAAGTATTCTCTAAAAGGACTCGCCGAACAGGGTGCGGACAAGTACAGACGGACAGCTTGTCGGTTCAAAGCGCCTTGGAAGATCGTCGACGCAACAGGATTCTTGGAGGAGGGCCTGCTCAAGATCCGCCGAAACCACCCGCTGGTGAACCGGTATAATAAAGGTATGGCGGTCGGCCTCCGCCACAACCACGACATCTCGATGATCTTGACGAGGACCAAGGGCCTGGCCATGGTGTTTTACATCACGAACTACGCTACCAAACTGGACACGCCAATGTGGAAACGCATCGTCCTCGCCGCCGAAGTACTCCGACAGCTTCATGAATCTGACGTCCCAAGTCGTCAGGTATCGGATCCTGCCGAGCGTGACGCCCAGCGCCCAGCCGTGCTGAACAGGGGCCGTCAGTTTCTGATGAGGGCTGCGAATCGTATCTTTTCCGAGAGACAGCTCTCGTCCGTGGAGGTCTGTTACCACCTGCTCGGCTATTAGACGGACTTTACCAACGTGCCGCACTGGTCCTTCTTAAATCTGACCGCACTGTATTGGGCCATCTTCCGCCGATGGGCGCACCTTCGCTGCCAGGCCGGCGTAGAAACAGACACGGAGGAGCCTCCTGAGACGGTACACCTTAGGGAAGGCGGCCGGACCCTGTTATACCTGGACGCTTACGCCTACAGAGGTCGGGTTCTGAAAGATCTGTGCTTCTATGACTACATGTCTAGGATTCAACTGGTGCGTTACCGTAACCAGGACGAGGATGAAACCCACATATCTCTTGAGGGGCCCTCTCCGGGATGCCACAGCTGGGTGCAAAAGCTTCGACGAGCACCCGGTATATTTCAAACGGTACGCTCCAAAGCCCTCGTTGCTCGCTCTGATCCAACTCTGTCCTTCTCCACAGCAACTCTGTTCTCCATTTGGCCTTGTTTGTGCCTTGGGAAGGCTTTCTTCCAAAGGTGCAGGGCGATATCACCGATATATGGTCGGACTATGAAGCGGCCCTGTCTCCCCGCCTGCGTTTCCATGTCTCGAACGTCTCCCTTCTCAGAAAGTCAGCTGAAGATGCGCGTAAAGATGCAAAGCTCTGGGCTAGTCGGTCGGAAGGTGACGACACGGTTGATGTAGAGCTTCCCCTGGATGAAGACGACTGTGGGGAAGAGGCAGCAACGGTGGCTGCGCATCACCAAAACTACAAGGCTCTCCTCCAGACTCTTCAAAATGCCGTACGGGATTCCGACGCTACGAGGGACTCCCCAGTCCTACGCAGCCTGGTGCGGGACCTTGGCCAAGAGAACTCTGCCGAAGAGGGTCGGCCTTTTGTCCAACGTCACGAAGGTTTTTACCAGAAAATTCGCCGTAACCAGGGCAGTGCCTTATGCCAATATCCGACTCCTTCTGGAGAGGATGTTCAAGCCGTGGCAAAGGCCCAGGACATGCTGCATCTCCGAATGCTGGATGAGATTGAGGGTGGCTCCCAAGGCGCAGTGCACTCCGCGGGCAACACCGATGTAGACGATGTCCTGGCTCGGCAATATGATATAGAAATTCCCTTTCCGCTTCAAGATCAAAACAACATAGCCATGGACGTGCCTCGAATCCTTGTCGACGTCAGTTCTGCAACAGGCTTCACGGAACTGGGTCGCCTTGCCGCCTCCAACTATACGCTCAACTATCTGCAGAGCATGGCACTCCAACTCGTGTGCAGCTTCTTAGACAAGTACACTGCCGATCCGGACTCGGCCGGCCAGCATCTCCAGTACACCGGCGGGCCGGGTGGTACGGGAAAGTCGAGGATTGTCGATGCCCTGAAGGAGATTTTCGCGGCGAGAAGTCAATCACACCTTCTTCAGATCACCGGCACATCAGGCAGTGCCGCAGCCCAGATCGGCGGGACGACGGTCCATTCGGCCTGCGGTCTGGATGCCCGCCGCTCTTCCAAGAAACAACCTTTGTCATTCCCAGAAGCCAAGAAATGGGCGTGGAAGCAGAAGCTCGTCCTCGTGATCGACGAGTTCAGCATGCTTGGCGGAACCACTCTGCACGACGTCAGCAGTCACCTCCAGTCTCTCCGTGATTGCCCTGATAGGCCATTTGGCGGCATTCCTATTGTCCTTCTGATCGGGGATTTCCATCAGTTCGCCCCGGTGCATGAGACGAGCCTCCTCGTGAGCAAAACGATGGATCCCGCCGTCGCCGCCCTTAGCCAAGGGTCCATTTCTCACCACCAAGGCTGTACTCTTCGGCACATGTTCAAAACTGTTGTCCTTCTTGAAGAACAAGTCCGTACACGGGATGATCCACAGCTGGGCGCTCTTCTCGACAGATTACGGGCCGGTCTCCAGACGGAGCAAGACCTGCACCTGCTTAACACTAAGCTGGTTGACCGCACCCGAATCGTCTTCCACAGCGGCTTGCGCGCCATAACGCCACTGAACCGCAGCCGCTGGGCCTTCAACATGGAAGCCGTTGTAGACTGGGCGCGTTTTAACAAGAGGCACATCTTCGTCTTCGTCTCGACCCATACCTGGCGAAGGAGCACGCTATCCCAACACGAGATCGCCCAGACCATTGAACAAGGAGACGATTCCAACTGCAAGGTCCCTGGCGTCTTCTTCTATGCCTAGGGGATGCCCGTAGTCGTGAACAAGAATATCTACACTGGGTTGAAGATTGTGAATGGAGCGGAGTTTATAGCCGCAGACGTCATTCCCGATCACAAATACCCAGGATACCATTTCGCGGATGACGTCACCATTCACTTTGGCCCTCCTCTCGCCATACTCTTACGGTCGAGAGACATAGAAAGCTTGGCCTTCCCGACCCTCCCGGCCGGAACAGTACTCATCCGGCCGATCTCACAGACCCTCGATCCGGCAAACCCGCGCTTCAAATTCTTGTCAGCCAAATGCACTCGGCGCGGATTGCCCGTTGTTCCGGCATTCGCCCTTACTGACTATAAAGCCCAAGGCAAAACTTTCGCGGAAGTGCTCTTGGAGCTGCGGGGACATCGTATGATCAATGGAGAACCTTCTAAATGCGATTTTACTAGCCTCTACGTACAGCTATCCAGGTGTACGACACTTGAAGGCCTCAAGCTGCTCAGTCCTGTACGACACCGGGATTTCATCGGTAACAAGCTGGATCAGGCCATAGTTGATGGCATCCGGAGACTCAGGAACCTAGCCGTAGAAACTCGACAGGTGTATGAAGGTCGGGGCCGCGATACCTAGGAATAGCATGCGATATCATTCTGAAGATTGTTTAACCTTTTGCCTCATCCTGAAGTCTGAAATCACTCCAACGCCGCCGACCTTGTAGTATCCAGAACCGACCCTCCTTGCCCATGCCGGGGGCCTATGACTTGAAGCTCCAACCCGGTGCATTTTCAACGCGACTCAAGGGCGCCAAGCAACAACTAGACGTAAGGGTTTCGTGATTCAAAACCCACGCCGAACCCCATATTAGGAGACTTGGAGACTTAGATCTCGTACGGCGACCTTACCTCCCGCCAGTCATCCGGATCCTCCTCCCCGCCCTTTCCGGGCCGAAACTCCTTCTGTTCCTCGCAATAACCTACCCACCACTCTTCAAAAGCCCTCCGATTGTACAGCCATCTCGGCGCACCTTCTCCTTCTCCAAAGAGGTCCAGAATGTGGTCGCAGAACATCCACACGCCCTCAAGATGCTGCGGAAGTAATGGCTTCCTGTCTTTGCGTGCGATTACGATGGTGCCGACGTGTGACTGCCACTCTGGGGGCGCAAAGCCGCAGTCAGCATCGATGCTGAGGTACGTGGCGATCTGGTTGTCGAGGTCTGCCTGATTGGCTGACTGAGTCCCTATACGGTAGAGGACTAGCGGGACCTCGATGAGCCCTGGGACGGGAGGCACCGGCTGTGAGAAAACGGGATGGTCTGCGGGTATCGTGGTGGCGGACTAAGGCGGGTATCTGATTTTCTCGACGTCGCACGGGACAATGACGGCTTGGATGGGCCCCGAAACGCCATGTGTTGCCGTCGAAGGGTATGCAGACGAGTGCGAGGAGGCTGGAGCAGGTGGCAAGGTTGCTTTAGGCGCAGCCGCCTGCGGAGACAACATCTCTGGCTCGGAATCCGTGTCTATGTTGTCCCATTTTGAGTAATCTATAGGTGCCATGGAATCAATACGTAATTCAGTCCGAGTGAGAGGTTATTAAAGACGTTGGAGTTGCGGGAAGTCAGGGTGGGTACGCAAGAGCTCGAACACCACGTCTTCCCCAACGCTCGGGTCACCTGACGCCCAATGCCCTCCAAGGCATGCCGTAAGCTTCGTTCCGAAAGGCGATGGCGGGCCCGTAGGGACCGGTCTCCTGTGTCGATTGATGATTGTCATGTCGTCTCCGAAATGTCGGTGAGGCAGCCAAGCGGGGTAAAGTTTGTTTCGGAGTGATGAGAAATTTCACGTGACATTTAGCCCATGTTCCGTTCGTGCCCTCTATGACCAACCAATCCAGTCAAGTGTAGGGCTGGGAGTGGGCCTTCATTGGTATCGGATAAAGGTTTTACCGAAATCGACTTGCAGCCCTTAAGCAGGTCGAGTGGTCGTGCTACGATTCCTCACCCGTCTCGTTCAGCTCACGTCTTTAGCCCACAAAAAGTCGCTCAAGCTCGTCTAAAGAAAGCCACGATAGAAGTCTCTTGAACACGAGCTCTCCCACTGGGATCGATGAAAAGCTGCATCGGAGGACCTAAAGATTGACGACATTTCTTTGGCGGGGGTGACCTCTCGACTAAGTGTTCATGGCTTGCTGACAAGAGTCGGACCTCAGGGGCCTCTCTTGTCCTCTTCCGATCATCCGGACGACGGCTTTGGACGAGCTTCGACTTATTACAATCGATAGAGGGTAGCTTGATGCTTTCTGGGCTCGGCGAATGAAGCTCATCTTCAATTGGGAACCCCAACTCTAACCTTTGGGGTATTGCTTCGGCCGACCTTGGTGTTACTCCAGGGCCATGATCTACGGCGGTTCCCCAAGCTGGGTCTGTCAACGGATTAGGAGCGGCGATAGATATTTGCTGGGCGGACTGAGTATCTTGCTGATTAGTTGATGGAAGCAATATGGTTGACTCCCGAAGGTCATGTTCGTTTGGCGTGCGCGGAGCTGTGTTTGCTGCTGCTGTAGTTGAGTCTAATGGGATTCAAATGTGGCTACGGTTTGCAGGCTGCTGCAAGTTGCGATGTTCCTCAAAACCTTGTTCACGAGGGTGTTGGGTGGATCCCGTCCCAGGCGTGAGGCACAACTATCTTATGCATTACAATACAATACAATTTATTACGCCCGGCGGCACTAGAGCCGAAAGGGCACGAATTACTAATATACATACACATTGCCCAATTTGTGTCATGGTCTCCTTCAGCCCATATTGAGTCCTCTTATTGCTCATATTTCCTTCGCCTATTGTATATTCATTCTTCTCTGCGGGTTCCCAAAGGTTAGTAGTATTAATGCATTACAATATTGAGCACGAAATGGGTGAAGTGAAATGTTAGCGTGCTGTGAGAGTTAGTATGTTGTGTTCGGCGCGCTCAGGGAGACAACGCACAGGAAGGCCAGCGGAGAAACCATGTTCATGTAAGTGAAGGCAATTCGTGCTGGATCATTCTCCCGGCGGACAAGGTACAAGGCTAGAAATCCAGAGAATGAGGAGAGGTAGGATAAGGATGCCTATGAGCACCGCAGGAATTTTACTGTAGAATAGATCCCCTCGGACCGGTCCTTCGAAGTCCATCTTGAGAGCTCTTGTCAGGTTTGGGTGATACTGAGATAGAGTGTAGTATGTTTCGACGGCTTTTTGAGTCCAGGTGGAAATGAAGGAAGATGAATGAAAACGGACCCAGTGTGCTTAGCCTGTCTTATCTGTCTCGTAGCAGCGGCAATGCAGACTGTGATGGATGGGCTGCGGGTCAGTGCCAAATACGAAGTGTGTCGGTTCTCAGCCGTGGCGTCCGAGGAACGAGCACCTAATACGCTGCTGAAATGCAGACTATCGGCAGAATTCGCAAACAACTAAACTCGGCAATTAAATCCTGTCACAATCTTCTTGTCCTAAATGCGTTCCTGCGCTACAATTGTGAGGTCGGTTGCCGCAGCCGAACGGAGAAGGTGGCCTCCTCCAGTGCCATTGGGTCTCAAGAATTCGTATTGCAGAAGACTTGGCATCAAGTGACGGCTGGGAAACGTCAACACGTCGTCGGTATTGCTGAATGAGTCAGTCGAACTTAGCCGCAAGCCATGCAAAGCGCTGTGGCCTATTTTTACTTCTGATGACGGATTGGGCGCCTTTTCCTCCAACTGCGTGCTGTTCTCGTATCCTTCCTCTCATAAAATCCAGGCTGGAGCTTGAGAGCATATTGCAGGCCAATAGGTAGTGGGACATTCTCCGAGCAGTACCTCCGTAAATCCTCGGAAGATCAAAGACAGGAGAGGCGCCAGGAGCAGCAATTTACCTCTGCTACTTCCTTAGGCCAACAAACATCTCACCAGTGAAGGATGGTAGCTTAAAATTTGGCCTCGAACTTACCTACGGCTGAGGGAGATTGTACATGTCCGGGTACCTTGAGGGAGTCCCGAACGAAGGCGATGGCGTTGTTGGGAACAGCGGGGGTGACACAGTCTTGGTCGACTGGCTGGTCCTACCCCCGCTTTCACGACCTGAATTGAAGGTGCTACAGTGACGTCTCAAAAGTTTGGGTCCACCCCACTGATATCCCGACACCCTCATCATAACACCACAACTTTCAATCCAATTTACGCAAGCGAATGACATTCAGTTAGATTGTAAACTCGTTCAGGACAGTTATGTGGCGGCTATGTGGCGGCCAATTCCGCCTGCCAGATGCAATTAAGTTTACTGCATAAGCATAAGGGCTTAAAGCTTAAAGCAGATACCGGTAGTACTCGTGCGTAATGAGAACATTGGATGCAGAATTCAGCCAGTCATCACAGGCATATATACACCAGGGATTGCTTTACACTTTCATTTCAATCCGGCCGGCAAAAACATTGGGCTACACCCACTACACAACGGTTTCAAACCCCTGGAGTAACCTGTTAGCCTCTTATTTCTAATCAATCACGCTCAAGCTTCAACACATTCGCTTTCAACTCAAGATTTTCAAACCCTCTTTCATTTCTATAATGATCTTCAAACTCGTTCCTCTTTTGTCAGGGTTGGTACCCTTCACCCGAGCTTTACAAGTCGCCAACTTGAACATTTCCGAGAGTACCGCTGCCGAATACGGCTGCAACTCGTCTTGCTACGAGAATTTCCAGATCGGCTTGGCCACTGACGCTGCTTTATACGGCGCTATATACGACGCAGACTTTTATGAAACAGCCTCCAACTTTTCGAGCTCGAAGCCAGGCGATGTGCTCAAATTGAAGCCAATCAATGCCACCCTCCTGAGCGATATCCCAGCGGGAACGACGGCTTACAAGTTTCAATACGTTTCGGAGGACCTTTACGGCAAGAACATACCGGCTACCGGTTTCATTGCATTTCCCTACGCGAGCAGAACCAATGGCCAGAAGTACCGTGCTATTGCCTATGCTCACGGAACATCTGGCGTATTCCGTGGATGTGCGCCCTCAGCCATGCCCAATCTATACGAGTATGGCAGCTGGTCTTTCATGCTTCAGCGCGGATATGCAATCATCGCTACAGACTATGCTGGCTTGGGGAACAACTATACCGCCCATCACTATCAAGCTTCGCCAGCACAGGCACATGATCTGTATTACTCTGTTGCTGCAGCTCAGTCGCTGTTTGGTGGATCGCTCACTGCCGAGTGGATGAGCGTTGGCCACTCTCAAGGAGGCGGCGCTGTTTGGGCGCTGGCCGAGAGTCCCTTGCTGCGAGAGAATCCTTTGTGCCTGGGCGAGTATCTTGGTACTGTTGCCCAAGCACCTGGCGTTCGACTCAAAGAAATTGCGCTACTTGCTGTCCAGACAGCTGCCAATTCGTCTTCATCCGACATAGTGTCGGCCCGCGGTGTCCTGGGCGAGTTTGGATGGGTTGTTCTCGGCTTACGGAGCATCATTCCCAAGGACAGCCAAAGTTGGCTTCAGCCTACTTTCAAGAAGCGCCTTGAGCTTGCGGAGCTTGCCCAGGCGTGTTATGCGTCGGCGCAGTCTTTGGTGGCTGACCTCGATATTGAAGATGTCGTTGACCTCTCCGACCCAACGCTTTTTGACGCGCTCGACGTAATGCAAAATCTCACTGCCCGGGGTGATGGCAAGAGTAGACAGCCCGTTTTGGTTGTCCAAGGCCTTGCTGACGTCTTGGTACTTCCGAAGGTGGTCGAAACTTCGCATAACGTTAGTTGCCAGTCAGGCAACGAGGTTCACCTCCAGCTCTATCCTGGCCTGGACCATACCCCGGTGATTCCAGCTTCAGCACCCTCCTTCCTTCAATGGATTGACGATCGTTTTGATGGAGTCAAGACAACGGGCCAGTGCAGTAACGACACCATCCAGCCATTTGATTCGGTTAATATGTACGCTCCGAAGGACACTGACTAAGGTATTGCTGCTATGCTTGGCATCCAAGGGTGGCTTTGGACAAGCAAAGGAATCATGGCTATCCCATAGAATATAGTACCGTGACCTCCTTGTGGGTTTGAGTCTGAGCTGGACGGAATTGGCTTCGCTGGTACTTAGCGATCGAAGCACATGTTTGCGCACCATACTTCCAGTGCCTAAGCCTGCCTAACATTCTTACTTTTTCTACATCTTTCATTTTCTTTGACGTTCATTAAGTATTTAAAGCTTTTCCATTCGAACGCAATATCAGTTTTAGCTGCGTTTCTTTGTGATCTTGCCATTTCACGCACACCACCGCATAATAATGATATGGCACTGACGGAAATATTGTTTTCTTTTGTCCAGACGAGCTATAAGCGGGTTTAAATGCTTTCATAGGTATCATATTGGGAATCACCGTTGCCCCGTTTGAGGCATCTCAAATTATCATCAGTAGGCCGCACACTGTAGTATTTGGTGCGTCCCTCATTCCGAAACTACAACAGTATTCCCAATGCTGTGAGGAAACCTAGACCGGCATACACCCCATTTCCTCCTCGTAAAAGCCAACTGCCGTTCTCGTCGGAATCTCCAGCATTCTTTCCCCTCGGATCCTCGGGAGGCTAGTACGAGGTTTCAAAAACAGGTTTTCCACCGTCGATACTCATAATCCGCATGCTATTCTCCTCAACAATGGACCCCCGAAACGTTATGCTAACGTCAAGTGTCAAGTTCCAGGGTTTCCACCGAACCCCGATCGTTCTTTGAGTGAACTGCCCCGAAGTCTGAAAACTCAAACAGCCGAATAGAGGCATCAGTGTCGCACTGTGCCTTGCGTTTCCAATCAGCGGAACAACAGACTTGAAGCTGTTGTTGACTGCAAATGTCACAGTGTCGGCGCCAATATCCAACAACTCAGCTGATGCGCCCTCGTTCAGCCAAAGAGTCGGGGTGGACGTTGCATAATTGTCCTTGTCATTGGGGATCTGGCTCCCAGGCAATCCTTCAGTCGATAGTGAATCCGCAAAACGTTGGTTCCAGACGCAGACGCCGCCTAGCGTGACATATTGACTGGAGTATCTACCCCAATTGCTCCCAAAGCCGAGGTTCTCCGAGGTTGTAGGAGGTGACTGCTTGTACTCTGCTCACGCCGAGAAAGTATTCTCGTCTGTCTAGGAGATATTCGTCGGCCAGTACACCCTAGTTACTTGGTGCGTGTCGGTTGCATCCGAGCCGAGGTAGTTTGGCCAAAGGTGCCAGGGACTTTGAGATGAGTTGCCCGTGACGACAAAGTCACTCGAACGAATGTGAACCCAGCGTTGGCGAAGGTCAATGTAAGGGTCACCGCCTCCCGTCAGTTGGTCCGCTGGTTGGAAGCCCCGAAGCGCCCAGTGGAAAGGATTCGTGTCAGACTCGTTGCCAGTTTGTGCGATTACGAGCGGCCCTGGGTAAGTGTATGTTTTCGGCGAATCGTCGTCGTTCTCACAGCCATTCGTAACGTCTTCGTCGTCCCATGCTGTGTTGTCCTTGATGTGGTGCCGAATGGTAATGCTGCCGTTGTAGTAAAGGCCGGGCAGTGTTGCTAATAATATAAACAATACGTATATCGGCAATATGGACCCCTCACAATATTATTATATTTCCAAGTGGTGCGGATTGTATTACACCATATGACATTGGCCCATATTGTATTGTATTGCCAAGGACCCAATATATTGGCAGTGTGACAATATATCCTATATATTGTTGAGATCCGTTGTTTTGACGGATCAATGGCTATTCCGATCCATTGGTGGCTGGGATGTGGATGTCTTCTTGTCTATAGCTTCCGCTGGTTAGCGCTAGTCTTTCTTCTTCAATCAATACAACATGCTCATTTCAACATATATTCCACGTGATCTTCATCATTCAACGCCCACGGCTAAAGTATCGTCACCATGAAAATCTCGTATCCCGAACCATGGCTTCAGGCATTCCAGTGCTTCAATCACATCACTGCCAAGTCAGTTGCGACGGTCCGTAATGGTGATCTTTGCCCGAGAGAAGAGTTGTTCGGGTTCAGCAGACATTGTAGGAATAGACAGAATATCGACGGCCATCTTGCTCAGATTGGGGTAGTGTTTTTTTGCTGCGTCTCTGTTGGAAGTCACGGGTGTTAGACGATCAAGTCGATGGCAGAGCCCTAGAACATTCTACGGCTACCCATACCTATATATAGATGGTGGCCCTTCCACCTCTCACTTCTTCACTTGTATGAATTAAGCAATCTGAATCTTCTCATTTCAACAGCAATCTGGGCTAATCCTCCTTCTAGCTGGCGTCGCTGGTGTCACATACCTATGGTTATCGGCGAAAAATAAGCACCCCCCATCTCGCGGCTACAACCCAAAGCCGCGCAGGAGCAGAAGTCGCCTCCAAAGAGCAAACAGGTTTGTTGACTCGACGATTGACTAAGCAATATATTGACCCCGTATAGAATCGTACCCGACAGCCTCTTGAGATATTATACCCTGGACCGACCGATAATACCAACGACAATGCTGAGGTTGAGTAGGTGTTCGAGTTGTTCCGAGGGAATATCGATCTAAGGTAGCATCATTGCTGTACATGGTCTCGGGTCAAACGTTGACTGGTCATGGACATGGAAGGATAGCGATAAGTGTATTAACTGGCTTCGAGACCCCGACATGCTGCCTGCAAAGGTGCCCAAGTCGAGAATTATTGTGTACAACTATGAGTCAAGATGGCACGCAGATGCCCCGAAGACGCGCCTCCAGCTCTGCGGAGAGGAACTTATACATAGCGTACACTCGTTCCGCGGCGGCGGGTCTGACCGTCCGATTGTCTTTGTCGGCCATAGCCTAGGTGGAAATGTCATCATACATGTGAGCTGGTGTGCCTACCCTTGCTGTGCTTTTGGCTAATCTACGACGTTTAGGGCCTCCTGCACGCCAATGACGAGGACAGATACAAGTACTTGCCTCAGCAGCTAAAGATGGACAGCAATCGACTGAAAGACCATTTGGAGAAAGGAAGGATATGGAATTCAGTCTGTGGTCCTTACGATGGGCTGTTGCCGTTTTTTCCTCTCGATTCGAAGAAGCCCTTTTACATCTCCAAAAGGGAGTGGAAGGAGCTTCGAGATGAACAACGGAAGGCGCTCCATGGCCTCCTCGACGATGATTACACTGAAAACTTGTGTCAGGCCGGGAGGACTTTTCAGGAGATCTTGACAAAGGGTTCAAATCAGGTATTTCAATGGGAGGGTGGAAAGGTTGATTTGGAAGCGGAGGACCGAGCCTCGTTACTCTGCAGGACGATGGAGGTTGCTGACTAACAAGGCGTCCGAGACGTCTTGTTAGTCAGCAAGAGTAGTGGAGTTCCAAACAGTCGGTTACCCTAGACTTGATAACATCGTGGATGAAAGATGAGAGCGATTGAAAATCAACCTAATATTAGCTTATATATGGCATTCTTGTCCTCCATTTAATATTATCCTCTCGCTGTCTCGTTTATTGTCTCTGAGCCCGAGTCTGCCATCGAGACCATGCAGCTGTCATCCGGAGCCTCCACTAGATTCACCTTCTGCATGTCGGCATGAAAGACTGCCTACCGTTCTTCCCGGTTTGCAGCATACAGCCTTGATCGCGAGTAGTTTTCAATAAAGGGCTGATGTCGCCGCCCAAGTGAAACGCTAATTATCCATAATAGCAGCATGCTGTCATCCTTCAACCAGGGCCGGACCGTTTCTCTCGCAAGAACAGTGTCGAATACGCATCCCTTGCCGGCTATATACCACGACACTCAGTATTGTTATTTACATAAAGCCGCTTATTTGCTCCTGACTCTTTTTCTTCTCGTCTTCTGTGCGCCTCTCTAAACAGAATAGGCAAGGGTAGTGATGACATCGGCTACACAGACTAGAAATTGTTCGCTGCGTGCTCTTTTCACATTGGCAACACCAATCCGTGCCCTCGAGAGCCCGTACGCGCATTCGAGTGCCCCCTTCTATTCGTATGGCCTTGGGTTTATTAAGACCGCCAGTGGTATTATCGGCCTGAATAGGTGACATTTCTCGCTCACTAACCTCGCCATCCTTCTGGGTCGGGTGCTCGTCATTGTCTTCAGGGGAGAGTCGGGGTTCTTGGATCTGGGATGCTGGATAGCCTCTGAGGAAGCCCTCTTTCGTAAACCGGGTGGTGGCTGAAGGTGTGTGGTACTCATCGTCTTGGCGTAGGTAGATGGAGAATTGAAGTGGCTAAGGGCAAGAAGTCGAGTTTACAATGCATCAAACCAGAGACTTGCAGTTATATTTATGACCCTGACCAATAGAGGGATCTGGCTCGGATTGAGATGCCCCTGTCGATAATCCATGTCCTTGTGAACGCGGCCCGGATCTTTTGGACGCCAGTCGTCTCAGCTCCCCCTCCCCTTCCCCACCCAGGTGGATGATATGAAAATCGGAATCCGGTATAGTGCAGTGCAGGGCAAGCGGAAGTGTCTGCCGCACTCGATCAGGCCACAATTATGTGTTATCCGGGGTTGCCGGGTCCGGCAAGCTCCCCAGCCAAGTCCAAATACAATCGTGCCAATCGTGCCCATCGTGCCCATCGTGCCCATCGTGCCCATCGTGCTCATCGTGCTCAAAGATAGTTGATGCTGTTGGCATTTTATCCTTGAGATTCTCAACCTTGACCCGGAGGTAAATTATATACTTGATAGTTTCCTCGATAACTTTCGATGGACTAAAGGTCTGCTGTTCGTCCCGGAGAGCGGGGATAATGTTGCAAAGATCTGTTATCTCGTCGGTAAGGGGTGCATTGTGCTTGGAGTCTGCACGTCTTGAGCGTTGGTTGGACTCGGCTTGGGTTGTTCTCTCCGACTGGGCGCTATTTTTCGAATCGGTCGTAATGGAAGAAAATGAGCGTAATGCCAAGGAACAATTGCCTGGAGAAGAGGTGGACATTTTGCAGAGCTTACTTAAGTACTGTGAAATAAAGCTTGTAAATATTAGAGGAAAACTGTCGTTTTTATATGCTCGCCTCAGCCTGGTGATTTGGGCTCGCCCCTATCCATACATTTGAATGGCCCCATCACACCGCCAGCGTTCCAACTCCCAAGGACCTGCATTAACCTGGTTGCCTAACAGGTTCCCAAGTAAAAGGTTGTCAAACTTCTGAGCCTTCTTTGCCCCACGCGCCGACAGGGAGCGAGACCACCTCTTGACCTCCCTCAGTGTGTTGATGCATCCCGGCTTGAGTTGTGGCGTGCAAGGGTGCGGATTGCCTTGAGCAAGTCGGGAATCGGGCTTGACTTTCGGTCCTTGCGCTCGCGCTTGAAGAAGACTGTCGGTACTAGTCCATGCGGATTCCTGGAGATATCTGGAATGCCTTTAGCTATGGCGAAGGCGTCAAGTTGGGTCCATTCCTCCCCTCTATTCTCAGAGACTTTTGTGATTCCGTCGCCTTCCATCTTAATAGATATGGATGGCCAGAACCAGAGCGAGCATTTGAAGGAGTTAATGTAATCCTCCACTCTCAGGGGGTTAGTAATCCCTTGTTTGAGAAACCACTTATCATTCGGTTTCATCCAAACAGCAACATTTAAGGGTTCCTTAAACGAGCTGGAGTCCAGGAGGCGCTCTGGCTGTATTGGAGGCAATTTGGTTGCTAGAACTCCTTGACGCTGAGCAGAGAGCTTCAGCAGGGAGATCTCGGGATTTAAGAGAGTAGCTAGTAGTGGAGGGATGAATAGGAGCGAGAGAGTAATAAGAATGGAGTGATTTCGCAGGAAACCAGCCTCGCGGCCACCGTCAAGGCTGCAGTCAAAGAGAACACGAGCACCGGAAATCTGTGGTGGAGGGCGCAATTGGCATTGTCATTCTCCCAAACGATGAGGGCCGGGGAGAAGGGCAGGCGAGCGTTGGCGACGATGGAGACGCCATCCGAGAACCGGACCACGAAGGACCTAATGTGGACAGGGTCCCTGCCTCTGGCTGCCAACAGCTGGAGCAGCTTGTCTCTGTCGAACAGCAAGATGGCAGAGTTGGGCTCGCTGGTGTGTGCGGGGGTCGGGGGGTACGATAGGCGGAGAGGCGAGCCGTCTCGGCCGTCTGTTCGTGGTGACGCGGCAACCTCCCTCAGGAGATCGTCAACGGATGCCGAGGACGCTCGCTTGCCCGCGGCAATCGGCAGAGGTTTGTCGAACTGAGGCATCGAGGTGAAGGTGGCGTGTAGGTCGGGAAGGGGTTGGGCATCCGACTCGGCTGGCACCCCATGAAGCTTGATGAGCGATAACGAGCCGGGCTCGGACCCTGGCTCGTAGGCAAACATGAAGAACTTGCCGTGGAGGGGGTTGCCGGGGCTTCGGATGACGGGCAAGATGTAGCCGGCGACTTCGTTTCGCCACAGGCGAAGGCCGTCTCTGGCTACCACCATGAGGAAGAGACCAGGTAGGACAGAAGCCCGAAGCTTAGACAGCGGGTTGTCGGGCTCACATGGGCATTGCAGGCCGAATCGAGCGCTGACGGGGCACTCGGCACCTTGCTCGAGGCGCGCATCCCGTGGTAGGTGTTCTTGGGGTTGCGTGTGGATGTGCGTGCGGATCATGGCTACCAGTCGGATGATGGCGCAGAGGGCCAAGGCTGTGCGAACGGGCTGCGCGCTGATAGGTTCGCAGAGATACCGGCCTATCAATTGGGGGTTATCGGCAATGTTATTGACGAAGCGGTACAGAAAGACGAGCTGGGAGCGTGTCAAGGGAATCCTGGTCCCTGGGAGTGTCTTCTCGGCTACCGTACCGTCGGGTAGCTGAGTGAGCTGAAAGAGGTGAAAAAACGGGAGATGGTCGCAGGAGCGAGCCGCTTCCACCAAGGAGCGCCTCGATCGTTCGAAGAGAGCCCCGGCAGGCTCCTGGCCGGCGGCCGGGCGCTCGATTTGGCGGTGCATGTTCGCGGGGGCGGATTTCTGCGATTGACACCGACTCGACGGAGGCGAGTTGGCATCGTCGGCGACCACGGCTTCCTGGTATTCTATCTTGAGTCTGCCAATTATAGACCCGGCGGGGGGGATGTCGTTGAGACGGATGTGAGCAAGGAGAGGACGGCAGATTGAAAGTCTGCGCTGCCTGAAATTGAGTACTGCTCCTCCCCGAAACAGAGGGATATAGATAGCGGGCGCCCCAGCTTGTTGATGTCGCGAATATAGTCCCTGAGATATTGGAATCTGAACGATGGATGTAGGGGAATGTTGCCAGATGGTAATCGGTCTCTGCCTTTCTCTCGATCCTAGGCAGAGAAGTGGCCCAGCTCGACCACGACCTTGGAAGGATTGTTGACGGGAAGGGAATCGGTATCGATTTGCAGTAGGGCATCCAGGGCGTTCGGGTGCGATGTCATAACGAAGGAGGCGGCGGCGAGGCCCTATTGATATGTTAGTAGAGTTAGACGGCAGGATAAAGACTGGAGGCGAACCGGGAGACGGAGGTGAGTGAACTGGGGGAGGGAGGGAAGGCGCCTCGGGGCACGCGTTTATTTATTGACATTCATACGTGAGTAAGGAAGGTAGGTAAGGTAGGTACCTAGTGATGCGGAGTATACAGCATGAACCTTGAATGAATGAATAAATGAAATTTATTACGCCCGGGAGGACTAAGCCTTATAGGGCCATAACGCTAAACTATTTTTAGTTCTAACGATTGATCGGGATCACCCAGAAGCCCCACATTCTTCCTCGTCCGCTGGTTGGTCTCGCCTCGCTTGA
>JAMQMW010000594.1:0-15447 GCA_024115155.1 Thelonectria blattea
TTCCCACCCTTCCCTCGTCCTGTTTCATCATAACCGACTAGACTTGTTCGCAACCCATATGGTGGGTGACTATCCCTTGCCTCGAGGCGCACACGGCTGTGTTGGACACCACGTCGCAAGGCTCAAGTCCGCCTTTGTGCGTCGAAAAAAGCCCCCAATTCCTCGTATATGCGGGAGAACAATCGAGCCTCGTCTCTACCCGCCGAATGACGAGTTGCGAATCCAGCTGCGATACTCTTTTCGGACTCGACCTGAAGCGAGACTCGAATTTGGCCCCCAAATGGCGTCCACTTGGGGGCCCAATTGGTCGGAGTGCGCGGTGCAAGGGTGCAAAGGCTGAGGCCAAGGTGGAATTTAGCCGCCCAGCGAGGCCGTAGGGTAGGTTGATCAGTTGCAATGGATGGCAATCTCGGCCAGCCCTCCTTTCTTCTGTCTTCAAAAGACGAAAGGAAATGTGTGCAGGGGCGACGAGACGAGATTTGGGTGCCCTTGTGCCGCAATGCATTGCGCGACGTGCCATGTAACCATCCAACACGGCTTCCACTCGGTAACGCATCCAATATTGGCAACATTGGGCAGCGATGAAAGTGCAGTGCAACTCGGCCACCACACAAGACAACCCAAATAGCCATCAGTGTTCCACGACAAGCCAACTCGCCAATCTCACCGTTTTAGCACTCGCCCGCGCCTTCACTCATCCTTCTCAAACGCATCGCTCAGGTACCGCACAAACGTCTCCCTTATCCTCTGCGGCGACATATTTCCCACCGCCTCCAGCCCGATGCCCCCGCGGTTCAGCCCCATGTAGGCCCGTCTCAGCCTCTGCAGCTGCGGCAGCCCAACCGTCTTGCCCGCTGGCAGCTCCACCACCAAGCCGTTGTTGTCGTCGCCTCCGCCGCCGCCGCCGCTGCTGCGGGGGATGGGGACCTCGTCGATGTCTTGGTTGTCCCGCTGCGCCTTGACGATGCGCTTGACAATGTCGGACGTTTCACGGTCGAGATTGTAGAGGTAATCGCCGCTGGATTCGCGACCGCGCTGGATGGTGGATTGGTTGGGGCGGATGACCTTTCGGGCTTCGCCGGCGATGACTTCCCACAGGTCGGAGAAGACCTTGTCGGCCTGTTGCTCGTCGTCTTCCCAGATGAGGGTGAAGAGCGGGCTATCCCATCTCGTCATTGGGTTGGGCTCCTCGTAGCGGAAGACGAGGTTGTCCCAGTTGCTCTCCTCATAAGGCTCTGCGGTAACTTGGCCACTTCCCTCTCCTTCGGGGGCCGTGTCCGGGGCATTTTGCTTCGCTCCTAGTCTTTCTTGATTCACTTGCCTGGCCCTATCAACCGCGCACCCAATCTGCAAGATGCAACTCGGCGTGCGAACGGCCTTGGCCTCACAATGCAACTGGTATCGCCAGCCCTTGATATAGTTTAAGCCGTCGAGGATCACAATGTCCTTGTCGGAGAGCACGCGCTTCACAGCGCCGTACATGGCCGCGCGAGCATCCTTCTCCGAGGCATTGGCGGAGCGGGTGTGGGCGCGGACCTTTTCGGGATCGAGGTCGTAGACGGCGCGCGATATCGAGAGGGACTCGTCCGAGATGAGGTGCAGACGGTATTTGGTGTCGACGATGCGCTTGAGGAGGTACTCGTGGAGTTGTTTTGCGCGAGTCGACTTGCCCGAGGTGGGTAGTCCGGAGACGATGACGAGCTATGAGCCGGGTTAGAAAGGAAGAGGTATAGACAGAGGGAGGAATAGACGGAATCGTACCGGCATAGTATCGGAGTAGAGGACCGTCAACTAATATCGCGTTGGTAGGTTGGGGACATTATGGGCAGTTGCCTTTGAAATGTGTTGTTTGGCGGGGTCACCAAAAAAATTGCACCCAAAATTGCGACGTCACTTTCGAGGGACGTTGTGTGCAGGTGGTGGGGTCCAGCTTATTCGCACGGATACACGTGGGAAGTAACAGCCAGTTAAAGGCATTGGCGAGAGATAGCCTCGAATGAAAAGACCAATATCGACATAGGCTTCATGTGCCGTAGAGCCGAAACGCGTACACATTAACCACACAGCCTCAGAGGCCTCGCCGTTGAAAAACCAGTCGACAACACCTCCCTCTAATCGATTACCCTTTTCGTCAATGAGGTGAAGCAAAGACGATTTTTGGCGATGCAACGCCGAATGTGGGTCTCCTCCGAGTCTGGGTCTGGGCGCTGAACGAAAGCTTGTTTTATTGGTTCACCTGACAGAAAATACGGACCCAGAGGTGAGCGCTAAGCCCTACACAGAGAAATCCATTCGAGCTCTTGCGCTAGACCGCATATGGAAATGCATTCGAAGGCACGCTTGGCTTCGCCCATTCCACAACACCCCAGATTATCCCCTACATGTTGTGACATGATTGGACGATACATGCACATTTTGATTCAAGGCCGTGAGGCTTTGCATCGTCGTTCTCGCTCTGTCCGCAATGGCGGTGCCGGATTCCGATTCGAGGTTACTTCCTGAAGGATTCGAGAAATGGATATAAGGGAGTGTTGTCGGCTCGAGATGGTGGCTTTGGAACATCACACTCAGCTTCAAGCCTTTCAAGACATAAGCATTCAACAGCCTCGTTTCTTCCCTCTTGCTCAGACACCCTCAATCCCTCTTACTCAGACACCTTCAATCCTTCCCGTCTCACACAAAACCTCTTATCAAAATGGGTCGCTCATTAGACACCTACGACAACATCGCCATTGCCGAAATCGTCGTCTACACCTTCTTCCTCGCCGGCGGCGTCTTCCTCTGCGTCCGCGACGGCATCAAGAAGAGCTCCGGCTGGCGGTTCCTCGTGGTTCTCGCCCTAGCCCGGCTGATCGGCTCGGCCCTCCTCCTGGCCACCGTGTCCGACCCGTCCAACGAGAGCCTCTACATCGGCTGGATGACGCTCAACGGCGTCGGCTTCGGCCCCCTGATCCTCACCCTCGTGGCGCTGCTGGGCCGCCTGCTCGACTCCATCAACCGCAGCGCTGAAAACCCCGTGGTCAAGCCCGTATACGTCCGCGGTACAGAGCTGTGCATGCTCCTCGCCATGATCCTCCTCATCGTCGGCGGCACGAGTGCTGATTATACTCTCGTCGACGGGTCCCCCAAGATCTCCTACCCGACCGAGAGCAAGGTCGGCGCCGTGCTCATGATCGTCGTCATGGTCTTCCTCCTCCTCCAGACTCTCATCGTGGTCCGCCACCAGACCCTGATCGCCCCCGGCGACCGCCGCATCCTCGTCGGCGTGCTGGTTTCCCTTCCCTTTGTCATCGTGCGCCTCGTCTACACCGAGTTGTTGATCCTGGGCGGCGAGAAGGCCTCCGTCTGGATGTATCTCGGCGCGGGAGTCATCATGGAGATGGTCGTCTGCTTCGTGTGCGAGATTGTCGGCTTCAATCTACAAAAGGTATCCCCCTCGACCAACAAGACCCCGGAGAGCGAGCAGACGTCTTACGGTGCGTGAGTTGTAGATGGAGGCGAGAGATGGGGTTTCTTGGGTGCCTTTGAGGGAACAGCGTACTTAGGAGTTGTGTGGACTTTTGTCGACTTGGGGCGTTGGCATGTTGGTGTAAAATACGGCGTCTTTGGGATGGGTGGTTGAGAATGGTTAGAAGGTTCTCTTTGTATAGTATTCATGAGATGAACGACGATACCTTGGACATAACAATCTGATAGACATATTATCTAGCTTTGCTTTCATACGAATGAGTTGTGACTTCAGGCATGCATACTGTGATGCTGTAATATGTCAGTCTGAGTGAGATGCGAGACTGGAGAAACCGATAAGAAATGAAACGAACTTTCGAATGAAGCAGATTCCTCTTGCACGGCTCAATCTCTCAGCTGGAGTTGAAACTCCACGTAAGCCTATATATATGGTTGTCCTACTGAGACATAACCCAGCCTCTCTGTCTAGGCTTACATGTCTATGTAATCTAGGCATCCCATACACCAATCCAGGACAAGGTATTCGATCATCCATATCCAATCCAATCCAAGGGTATCTTTCTAAGGGCCTTGGAATGACGCAAGAAAGCACAATCATCAAGACGTTACCCCCTACCAGGCCAGTCATTCATTACCCCAAACCCCGTAAAAGTCGTGATCCAAAAACATATCACATAACCACGCAGCACATCTTCTCCAACTTGCGCAAAATGCCCGGTACATTCTCCTCGACCCAGTCCTGCTCCGTCTGCTGGTGATGTTGCTGTTGGTGGCCTCCGTGATGCTGCCCACCGTGATGCTGCTGCTGTTGTTGCCCGCCATGGTATCCCGGATACCCGCTGTTCTCAGGCGGTCTCGCATCACCACCCTGGAGGTTGATGTAGATACGACCGGCGTTCTCCTCGGTATGATAACTCACCCCGAGTTCCCGACAAAGCTCCTCAATCTTGGGCTTGAGCTACACAACCACCACACAAACACACGTCAGCACCTTCCACCCTCAACCCAAACACACTCTCTCACACCCTCCTTTTCTGGCCACTTACCTTTTGCACATGATTACTGCTATGATTCCCCTTTCCCACAATGGCATGCAAATGCGTCTGCCCGGCCGCCGTGTCCGCCCGGATCCTCTCCTCCAAGATCCTCTCGGCCTCTTCGACGAACTGGCCGTGCAGGTCGATGGCGTCGGATTCCACCTTTCCGGGGGCGTTGTTGGCGCGGAAGATGAATTCGGAGGCCTGGCGGTTGTAGTCGTCCATCTTGGCCGCGTGGGCTTTTCCCTCGTTGGAGAGCTCCTTTGCGCCTGCTCCGTCGCCTGCATCGTAGGCTTGACGAGACTGGAGGGATAGTTAGCTATTGCTTCTTAGGTACCTAGGTACTACGAATTGAGGGCTGAGGAGAAGAGAGAAGATAAGACATACCCGGTCGAAGCAGTGGTTGCGCTTCGAGGCCTCGGACCGAGCCATGTCGCGCAGGCGGTCGTACTCTTGCTCGACGTCATCGTCGTCGCCGCTATGCAAGGCTGCGAAGCAAAGAAGTCAGTCAGTTTATCCGCCCAATTGCCATCTCCGAAGTCGGGACCAAAACGTACCTCGGCCGCCAAGGCGCTGCATAGGAATGGCCATGATGAATACTTGACGATGGCGTATTTTGGAGGCGCGCTTAAGAGGTGCCGGAAACAGCTGGTCGGGTGGTGAAAAAAAAAAAAGAGTCGGGTCGCGTTTGTCTTGGAGTTGGCTGGCGAGAGCCTGGAGGCCACTCGAATCGAAATCAAGGTGGCGGGTTACTGCCCCGGAATTTCGGGCGTGGCATGTTTAGGTGCAGTGCCGAACGACTTTTTGTTTGTAGGTTCTGGGCACTATCAATTGGAGATGCCGAGTTCCAGCAAAACTTGCTTGGCATTTCACCTGCTGCACCTTCCTTGCATCGTTTCTTTTGCTGGTGTTTCTTCCACTCGCATTCCTCTACAGATATCCGTAGAGACCACCAAAATCCTCCCAAAAACCACCCGCAACACAAAGCCCGAAGCTCTCTCTCTGCAGCTGAACGAACCAAAACAAAAAAAAGTTGCTTTTTCTTCTTCTCCCCCTCCTTCGCTGCAGCTAAACAGCTGGCCCGCCTCGGCACCTCCGATGGCGCTTCCGCTCGTCACGCCCATTCGTCGACGCACAAATCTAATCTCGATGGAACCATTCAATCGGGTCTCTTCACTGATCAGAGGGGAAATCGGCAATGTAATTGCCACTCATCCATCCTTTTTGTCGTCCATCATCATCATCATCATCATCACTTGTTTCGTTTCATCCTTCACTACTCTCACCGTTTGCGGGGAAGAGAACAGCGCACTCATTTCATGCCCATCTGCAATGTCACGTCGAGAATAGACGAGGCGAAACATGTTTCCGTTTCTACATGCCGTCATCTCTCAGCTTCCACTCGCTTTGTCGAGCCGCTTTTGGTCATCCAGAGACCCGAAGCCATCCTCACATCGTAAACATGAAGCGTCGTGAGTGCTCACCTGGACCTGGCAAACCATAGTCCGAGACAGTCTGTCGTCTTGCAAACGCCAGAGGAGCATCAGACCTCATCAACATCAGACACGAGCCATCACTGCACCAGTAATACTCGCAGCCTTCACCTTCACCAGCGTGGTCAAAGCAATGGCTCGTTCCAGACGAGTTTGAGCTTTGTGGACCGCGCCCTCAGCCTGACTCGGCCGTCGAATCGATGTCGCCGGCGAACTTGCGTCCTGCAAACCAGAAGAGCAGAGGAGCAAGAGAGAGCCGAATAGGACGACAGGCCTCTCCTTTATTATGCAGTGAGGACATATCCGAGAGGCCGTGATGCGTCCTTGATGCGCTCTGGGCACAGGAGGAGCCTTGCCATGTGGCCGCCCTGTCTCAGGCATCATGGTTGCTTCATGGATTTCATCTTCATGGGGATCCGAGACCCACGCCATCTCCACACGTTGCCATCGCCGAACCTCTATAGCTTCGGGGGACCTGAAATTGCCTTATTTCGTCGCGAAATGAGTGTCAGCCCAAACGTCTGAGGCCGCCTCCGGGATGTGCAAGCGAACTAGAAGACTGATTAACGGATCCTTTCCTCACGAGACGACGTTTGAGAATATTCGCCTACCATGCCATTTGCGGATCCGGCCAGAGATATTATACCCGTGCAAACTCCTCTTCATAGACTGCAACCCTGTCGGCGGATGAATGGACCAAGAGCCTCTACACCGTGCGCTTTGGTTGAATTGACCTCTCGACACTGAAGACGGTACTTCATCACCCTATTCGTAGGGTACCTAGATACTAGGTAGCTTGGGCCCGAGTTTTGTCGTCAAACCACACGTGAGTAAATAGGAACTGATATCCAAGTAAACAAAAAATTTGTTCATACTCTTCTTGTCTTCTGCTCCCATCGTCGTCGAAAGGGGGAGAGTTGCAGAGACCGTCCAACTTGTATCCATCTGGACGGGATCGACGGATGCATCTGCTCCGGGCCACTCGAGTCAGAGCCACATGGAAATATCAAAACCATTGACAGGCACATGAGAGGCCAGGACCAAACTGTCCTAGACAGAAGGCTGGAATCCATATTCGATGGCGCTCTGCGGACCTTATATCTTAGGCCCATGTCGCCTCGTCCGTACGAACCATCGGTTCTGCGACGGACATGTGTTGTCCTCGAAGTTGCCACAATGGAGGCTTCTTTCGTTGTGAAAGTCAACTTCCGCCTCGTGCAAGATGCCAAAGTTCCAGGGGCGTCCAAGGGCGTCGAATGGCGTCCGGATAGGCCGTTCCAGCCCACGCTGGATTTGGAATCCGATGAGCAGCGCAAACCCGAAGATAGTCAGGAATATGAGTTTCGAGGGACAGATATCTCCATTAGGTTCAGTCCCCAGGATACTCCGGATTGTCGAAGCATCTCAAGATCGGGTCAAGAAATGCAGGTCCGGAACTGCTTGGCTGTCGCGTTATCCGGGGAACACGGGTAATGCCATCATGTTTGACTCGGGCGCCCACTCCGCCACCCACCATCGTGACAATGCTCGGGCGAGCCATGCCAGTCACGGCATTGTCTTTGGGTTGGACCGAGTCGGTCTCATGGTTGTGGCCACGGATGAGGAGTCAGTTACCCGTCCGGGCCGTGGATTGCACAAGGCCGGAAGGGGTAAGAGTGGCGGGAAGAGTTGATATCAGCGCTCGTGCTTGTGTTCTCGGGATCGATCAAACAACCAGAACCGCGGTTCTGAGAGAACCTGCACGTCATGCCAGTATCAAAGATGGATATCAACTACCCTTAGATCTTTCAATCAACTGGAAACAGCTTTCGGGTTCGTGTCGTTCGAAGGCCGGCTCTCGGGAAAACCATATCCGAGCTCAGATTGCTTCGTTGCAGCAACAAGGTGGCGTTGAGACCAAACAAACAACCGCATGCTCCTCGAAAGGTAATCGGTTGAAGTCAACGCTCTCCAGAGTTCCGATGCGAGTGCCGAGCCAGGCTTGCTGAGAAAAAGCAACGCGTATCCGTAATTATTGGTCGACGAGGTACTATTGGCCAGCCCTGCATATGACCATCGCGTCGCGAACTCTCAAACACATTCTAGATTCTTTCTTTCCTAGAAAAACTGCTGGCCATGGGCCCCACAGGCCACTGGCCACTCTGGCGATCCTGGCCGACTGTTCGCTGTGGTGCTTCTTGGCGGCACCATGTGGGGAGAGGGAGCATCATCTGGTTGTCGAAGAGGATCCCAGTCAGGAGACGGGCACAAGGGAGCGGCCAGCGCGTGCGATTGGGCATTCCGAGAGCAATAGTGAGCCCACTCAGGACATGTTCGAGTCGGTGCGAGCCCGGTATCAGAAGCATCTCTCTCTCGCCAGTATCAGAATGAAACAATAACGGCAAAGCGATGCATACCTATGTCGAAAGCCATGGAGGACATGTACGTAAGTGCGGTCCTGCAGTAGCGAGATTCGTTGTTTCGAAAACAGAGATGCACTGGTCGGGTTGATGTTGGTGATGATGATAAGCTGCGTGTCAAGTATCGGGAAAGACAAGGAGATGCTAAAGTGAGATGACATCCATGGAAGACGAGGAAGTTGCACACAAGAAGTCTGTCCCTGCCTCGGTACAAACGGCCGCTACCCGCTTGGAAGGTGCGACTGCTGAGACCTTGCATTGGAAGTCAACGGCAGTCACGGCTGGTAACGACTTCCAATTTTGGCCCGAATCCTCAAATAGGCTACATCCTTCATCCTTCATCGTTCTGGTTCCAATAATAACACCGAAGCCATATCCGTAAGGCAAGGGAGTTGCACCAAGATGCGTGTGCGTGCTACAGCCTCATCATCGTCTCCCTCTCCAGCACACGCCGGTTACGCAACTTGCCCATGCGCGCACCGACAAGCGACATGCAATTCTGCCCTTACTGCACAGGGCATGGCTGCGAGAGCATGGTCCAACTGGTCGCTCATGGGGATTCCACCGTTACCAAGACAGGCCGGCAAGCGACCACCGACCAGCGACCAGCAACGGACGACGCCGCATAATGGCAAGGTATGCCGGGTATAGGGCTCCCTGGATGGAGTTTAGCCATGGACGATTGGAGATTGGGATTTGGGTGCGGCCAAGGCTGGACGGGACGTGATTGGACCCCGTCTTTGAATCTCCGACAAGACTGACTCTTGTGCCAGACATGGCAGTGGACCTGCTGCCCCGATGGCACGTCACGGTCAAGAGACACTCTGAAAGTGTCTCACGGACCAGAATCGTCAGAATAACTACGAGTGGATAGTGCTCAAAACGGCCGTGGGCAGAGAAGACGACGGACGACGATACGGACACAATCTTGAAGTCGACGACCAACCAAAGCACATCCGCTGGGTCCCGAACATACGAAGTCGCTGAGTTTGAGCTTTGTCCAAACCAAGCCTTAGCCGTCGTGCACCTGGCTCAACTCCACAGTTCACTCTTCAACGCAAGCCATCCACGGTTCAGGCCCCCCTATTTTGCGGATCGCTGTCCATAACCCGTCAATCAGATTCAGAAGGATTCGCTGAACCCGCGTCTCTCGCAGGAAGAACGAAGCATAGGCTGTTTCCGTCCGAAGTCCGATTCGATATGGCACAAGCTCAAGCGCCACTTGCCCATGTCTTTGTGCAGCTCCCAAATGTGGCCTGGCGTCAGCAGAAGACTGAAAGAAGATTCTACGAATATCCCCTCGGTAACATTGCCCGCAGTCGAGGCAACGCGACCGGCAATGAACAGCAGATGAGGAGACGACTGCGACAACCCTGATCCTTCCTCAAGCCAGACTGTCGATGCGCTCCTGAAAATGCCCTCGTGCCATATGTACGAAGCACGTAAAAGTATCCGTACGAATACTTCGTCCGCATGCCGTGGTTGCTCAACCCCGTTGAACGGACATGATCGTCTGCTGCCTTGGCCCCTGAGCCCTGGTCTTCCCCCCGGCTTAGTTGGCAGTTGGAAGAGGACGCTATTCCGAACGAGGTGATGGGATCGATGGATTTTGGATGAGACTCTCCACCCATGGGAAAGTTACTCTGCAACCGGCAGCAGTCAATGTGCAGTCCTAGAGAGAACCATTGTCGACGGCTCAGAGAAATCCAAGGAACTGGCAGCCTCAATTCTGGAGAGCACAACACCCTTACAAAGCATGCAGGTGGCACCGTGCTTGGAAGAAATCCGCACTCCGCATTGCAGCCGATGGTAGCGGGCGTCCTGATATGCACCACGACATTAGCTGGGGGTCACCTCGTCAAGGCCCTGCCAGGGACACCCACCAGCCAAGGAGATGGCACCATTTCTCCACCGTGGGCCTCCTTTAAAGTGCCCCCGAGAGGAAACATTGAAGCATCCCGGACTTGGCCGCACAGAGGGTATTCTGTGGCCGTCTGTCAATGGCTGGCCTCGTCCGCTGAGAGCCCTCCATCGCTGATGTGGCTGCGAGGACGATCCCCCTCCAGCTCTGCACCGTCACAAAATTATCATGCTTGAGAGTTTGCGGGCTGGCTTGTAATCCTCTCCACACAATGCCTTCCACCCGTCGGCCCGTTTCGATTTGAGGTTTGCCCTGCTGCGAGGCCGCATTGTTAGCAATCAAGTCGACCCCGAGACGTGCAGACGGGTACCGATGCGGGCTGAGGGCACTGTGTGCCTGCAAGGTGCACCTGAGAGCGATGGACGGGATCGGCCATCATCATCACAGCATCAGATATCGAAATGCGAAGGGGACGGACGACCAGAGCTCAGAGCTGCGCTTGGAAGTAGCGCACTGTGTACCTGGCCGGCCGGATGGGGCCGCGTACCAAGTGACCCCGGACGAGTGGGTGTGGGGAGAAGCGTTGGCGGATTTGGTCCCTGAAGGCAATTGAACTATGGGAATTGGACTGCACCTGCATCGTTCGCTGGAGAGGGGAGGCGATTCCGGAGGTGCTCTTAGAAATGGAGTCGCTGGTCATGGATGGCCTCGTCGCAACGGGAGCTCAGTCCCTCGCATAACCCCAAAGAGGGCCGACGTGCAATTCTGGCGGCCGTCGTGTTCTGCATCCACTTTGTTGGTGAAATGAGGTACCTGGTCGCGCTAGGCTCGCAAGTACCTGCGGTAGCTGCACGAATAATGCTCTTAGTGCCTGGTCAACAATGCCCTTGGGCCCAGCACCCGAGAAGACCAACGGGTGATGGTGGTGGTCGCCTCTCTCAAGGATTGGATGGACGGGCGACGAGAGGTTCGTTCAATCGCCTCAGCGCTGTGGTGCGCTGTATTTCCTGGGCTCGCAGTGGCCTTCAGCTAGAGCTCCCCGCCCAGCCCAGCTGCTGCTTTCGTCGCGGCGCTCATCCCACGCCCAGCCCATTTCCCTCTCCCCCTAATTTCCAATTTCGCCCACCCCTCCCGGGCCTCCCTGCCTCGCTCTGGGTCTCCCTGCGGTCTCCTCGGCCAATCATGGAGCTCCGTCTTGCGGAATCGCTAATTCCCCGCGGGCCAGCCACTTCCTTCCACCTCTGGATATTCCTCCTCCCTTCCTTCTCTTCACAAATTCTCGCCTCGGCCTCAAACTCTCCCCATTCACTTTTCTTATCCAAATATCTTTGGGCGCCCGTATCCGTACTTAGGCCACCCTTCGTGCATCGCGCCCTTCCCGACTAAATTCGCTTTGCGTGCGCCATCGTTCGTCGGCATTAATTATTTGCATTCGGTTGTCAGCTTTACCAGACGGTGCAGGTCAGTTCAGTCCGTCACCACCAGACTCGCCTCTCTTTTTCCCTTGGGGGCCTTCTCTCGAACCTTCCCGCTGCAATCCCTCCACCGTTCAGCCCGGCGACTCTTGCTTCTTGCTCCATCGTCTCTCCCATCGCGGTCACCACCTCTACATCCATCAACATCTCTCCATCTCCTCCTTCACGTCCCTTCACTTCGTCCTGTTTACCTCTGCTCGCTCGACCCATCTTCTCCCAAGACTCCATACACACACCCCTCCCCCCGGCGACGACCTGGTCCAGCCCACTCCCCCCCTGGTCCAGGGGAGGCGCGAGAGATTCCGCCCCGGGCTGGGCCTTTGTTGGCACGACTCGTGTGTCGTGCTCCAAATTGCAGCCTCTTCTCTCTCTTCTTCCTCCCCCCCCAGCCGTCGCGCTACACCAAAAGCTGCTTCTCCATCCTCCATTCTCCTTTTCTCTTCACTCCACCTCACTTTGCCTTTCGCTTGTTTCGCCTCATCCTCATCTCTCTTTTTACCTTTCCATCTGCAGCATCTCCTACCTTCCTTTACGATACCCAGCCTCGCTGCGAACCACAACTGACATTCAGCCGTCAGCTTCGAGATCTGTTTCAACTTTATCGTGCAGTTGTTTCTTTTCTTCCAACCGACGCACCCGTCGCCGATTCATCGCTATTCCATCTAGACCTTTGAGCACCATCGCGGCGACAGCCACCAAACCGCCAAAATGGGTTGCGGTATGAGCACAGAGGAGAAGGAGGGCAAGGCCCGTAACGAGGAGATTGAGAATCAGCTCAAGAGGGACAAGATGATGCAGCGCAACGAGATCAAGATGCTGCTTCTCGGTATGTTCTAACCCTAGCCTCGATGCCCAGCGCCCCAAAAACGCTGCCAACTGGACCGACCCTAATTGCAATCGATAGGTGCTGGTGAATCCGGAAAGTCGACTATCCTCAAGCAGATGAAGTTGATTCACGAGGGTGGCTACTCTCGCGACGAGCGCGAATCCTTCAAGGAAATCATTTTCAGCAACACGGTTCAATCGATGCGCGTCATCTTGGAGGCTATGGAGTCACTGGAGCTTCCTCTCGAGGACCAGCGAATGGAGTACCACGTCCAGACCATCTTCATGCAACCCGCTCAGATCGAGGGTGACGTTCTCCCCCCAGAGGTCGGCAGCGCCATCGAGGCGCTCTGGAAGGACCGTGGTGTGCAAGAGTGTTTCAAGCGATCTCGCGAGTACCAGTTGAACGATTCAGCTAGATAGTGCGTGACCTTTCTCTCGACGCGTCTTAAAATCTCTGCTAACCCATTGACAGCTACTTCGACAACATTGCTCGCATCGCCGCCCCCGACTACATGCCTAACGATCAGGACGTCCTGCGGTCGCGTGTCAAGACGACGGGTATCACCGAAACCACCTTCATCATTGGCGACCTGACGTACCGCATGTTCGATGTCGGTGGCCAACGATCCGAGCGTAAGAAGTGGATTCACTGCTTCGAGAACGTCACAACCATCCTTTTCCTCGTCGCCATCTCCGAGTACGATCAGCTTCTTTTCGAAGATGAGACGGTCAACCGAATGCAGGAGGCGCTTACCCTGTTCGACTCCATCTGCAACTCGAGGTGGTTCATCAAGACGTCCATCATTCTCTTCCTCAACAAGATCGATCGCTTCAAGGAGAAGCTACCAGTTAGCCCCATGAAGAACTACTTCCCCGATTACGAGGGCGGCGACGACTACGCGGCTGCTTGCGACTACATCCTCAACCGATTCGTGAGCTTGAATCAACACGAGACGAAGCAAATCTACACTCACTTCACGTGTGCCACGGATACCACGCAAATCCGTTTCGTCATGGCTGCTGTCAATGGTATGTGCCCGGTTGCTTCTTTACTACTCTTCGGGACTTTGCTAACTCCTCGCAGACATCATCATCCAGGAGAACCTCCGTCTCTGCGGTCTCATCTAAATGATTCTTTACTCACCAAAATACGAATACCCTCCATTTTAATAACGACGCCGTTTAGATGGGCCACGGGGACATGGCTCACGATTTTTTCATTGTACTAGTCATACCAACGGGCCGAAGGCATGAGGCACCTATACCCGCACGATCCCCGTACCGCGTGCCTGCTATATCGCCTTTTCGACCGAGTTCAATCTAGCGAGCTCGGTCGAGCCCGGGTTGACCTTGGTTTCCTTTCGTTGTAAGGATTTCGCGGACTGAATGGGAGTTGATATGTATCACAAAACGTCATTTGGAAGAAGGACAGACAGCCGCCGCGCCGGATGAGGGCCTCGAGGGCCAACGGGCGACGAATAGGTGAAGGATGGAAGAGGACCGGACTGCGGCGAAGAAGGCACGACGAGGCAACTATTGCATCAGACAGTATGGGATGGAGAATGGTGGCCACCTTATTTTTTTGTTTAATTATGAAACTCTTTTCCTACTAGGTTTTTGCAAGTTCCTGCGCGCGCGTGGTGTTGGTCATTTTGCTGTACGACTTCTTTCTGTCCTTCTTACCTGTACTAGTTTTATTACCTACCATTTTTCTTGTGCGCAACCATCAATACCCAATATTACTACCTCTGGATTGTGTGTATTCCTCGTGCCTTTTCGTCTTCTTTCGTGTCTCGTTGCTTTTTCGTTTGCGAAAACGGGGAGGGCGGGCCGGAGGATTACATGTCTTGCATGGTGTGTGTTGGCCGGCCCATGTCTCTCGCGTCTCCAGGATGCACGTCGCTCCTCGCGGTTGTGACTGTTTTTTTTCGTATTATTTGCTTTTTTTGGCTTCCCCTTCTTGTCATGATGATTATGTATGTACGTTTTCCGGTCGATGCTGACTGGCTGGCCCTTTTCGCTGCCGCTCTGGGATGTTTTCCTTTTTCGTTATCGTCGAGAGGTTTTTCTCCTGCATTGTTTAATGAGGGTGACTGGATAGGGGACGGGATGGGGAGGATGGGATTGCCTGGTTTGAAGATGCAGGAGGGTGTGGGAGGAACCGGGAGGTTTAAATTGACTTGCTTTGCTTCTTTAGGGGTCATTGGTGAGGGAGCGATTGCGGTGAGACGGGTATTGATCCTGATGGGGGTTGAGGATTTGGTGGGAGGAGGTTAAGGGGGATTGGATGGGCGTGGAGGTGGCAGTGCTGAGCGTGAGGATATACGGTTCGTGAACCGTCATCTGTCTGTAGGTACCTGGCTTCACGATGGAGAGAAGGAGTCCAGGTTATTGTTTTATTATCAAGTATCGTCGGACAGGATATAATCCCGAAAACAATACAATCCCTAACACGATATGATCCCTTTATTTGCCTTGCTGTGGGTGTGGTTGATCCCGTAGCCGGGTGCTATTGTTGCCTTTCCGAATCGTAGCTCGAAAGCTCTTAGCGTTCCAGCCCATCCCATCGTCACTTGAGCAGACGTGCCCTGACAGCCACATCTCTGACCCGACGGAACATCTCGTCCGATACCATGAAACGGGAGCAGAGTGTGGCAAACGGCTATGGCCTGCCAACATGGGGACTGACGCCGCGATCTTGATGCATGACCGGTATTTGGCGAATGAGTACTTCATAACTGTGGACTGGCGGAACAGGAATTCGATGCAAATAGTCCTGGTTCAGACCGGCGACTAGGTTGGGCGTACATGACAAAGAAGTGAACTCGAAGTCGGGCTTCGGTTATTCTACAGCTAGGTACGTCTGATAGGTAGGTACCTAGTTAA
>JAMQMW010000596.1:2290-17171 GCA_024115155.1 Thelonectria blattea
CAAATCAATGCATGGGCAGAGGAAGCCATCCGAATTTGTTGGCAAATCTTCAATATCAAAGGCGTTTTAGTCGACCAAATTGATTTTGGTTGGGATGCAGATTAGAGAATTTCATCTTTTACGTTGCCTCATTATTATTAGTCCCCTTGAGCCTCTTGCAACCCGGCTCATGCACCATGATGTGCCGATGCAGCTCACGTCGCGTCGCTTGCCGTTAGTGAAATCTTGACCGTATTTTAGGTTCCCCCGAAGCAACCTTCCAACGTTTTGGACGGTCGACGGTCCACGTTGCGGAGCACCCACTTTTCTTCCGCCCTTGAACGAGTTCCGTCAAGCTTCTAGCTCGAGTTCCCTTCACTTTTTGACTTTGTTCTTGAAATCAAAGCACAGCTGCCAGGCATAATGGCATCCGACGAAGAACGTGACAGTCGTGCTCGCAGGAGGCGTCACCATCATGACGAGGGCGAAGGGAGTCAGCGCCGAGAACGAGATGACGACAGACGATCCAAGCATTCCGACCGCGATACCCATCGACACGACCGACGCCGATCCCGCGACCGACGCGACCGACGTGACAGACACCGCTCTCGCTCGCCTCGAAACACACGGCGGAGATCCCGAAGCAGAGACCATGGTCGACGTGATGGAGAAACTCGACGTCGACGGTCGCGCGACGGAGAAAGAGAGCCTCGCCGCAAAAGAAACGAAGAAGACGAAGAAAAGCAAGTCGTCAAGCAGAACCCCTTGAAACGAAGCGGCCCCCTGCCTTCCCAAGGCGAAGCGTTTGCCATTACGAACGGCGAAGAGCCCGAGAAGCCCAAGGAAAAGCCCAACTACGGCACCACAGGCGTGTTGGCGGCGGCGTCCAATTCGGTCGCGCAGGCGGACGGCACCAAGATCACGCTCAAGTACCACGAGCCGCCCGAGGCGCGGAAGCCACCGCCTCGAGACGCGTGGAAGCTCTTCGTCTTCAAGGGAGGCGACATGGTGGACACGATCGACCTCGGCGCCCGGAGCTGCTGGCTGGTCGGGCGCGACGCGGCCGTGGTGGACCTGGCGGCGGAGCATCCCAGCCTCAGCAAGCAGCACGCCGTGATCCAGTTCCGATACACGGAGAAGAGGAACGAGTTCGGCGACAGGATCGGCAGGGTGAAGCCCTACCTCATCGACCTCGAGAGCGCAAACGGCACCGTCTTGAATGACGACAAGATCCCCGAGAGCAGATACTTGGAACTGAGGGACAAGGACATGATCCAGTTTGGTCACAGCACGAGGGAATACGTTGTCATGCTCGCCCCTCGCGATTGAGAGCATTTGTCGGCGTGGCGCTTAATGACTTATTCCACTTCAGCACGCCTGCTTCTAAGTCTGCATATACACGTGTAGCTTTTCAAGCTGTGACGCATCGCCCGAACCGCATACAATTTCAAGCGAATGCCTAGGACACGGGCGTGGGCGCCAATCTTGTGATTGTCGTGAGGTTGAACAAGAGTCGGAATAAGATTTGGTTGCGGACTTGTCAAGAAGCCTCGTCTCAGGCCGCAAAAGCGCATGTCCTTTCGCCTGTGGCCAATGGTATCGGGCGTATTCGTACGCCCAGAGAAGTCCAGGGAAGATCGCAATTGCGCTTATGCGGAGGAGACTCAATTCGCTCCCCTATTTCCCCCGCAGGTTTCAATGGCGAGGAGTCAGGACGAGGCTTTGTGGCAAACGTGTTCTCCAATGGAAGTCGGTGACCAGGCCTGACTCACCCAAATAGAATCAACCCAGGCGATGGGAAGGCAGGGCGAGTCACACCCCGAGTCAATTATAGCTGGGCACTCGCTGGGGACTTGAAAGCTGAGCCGTCATCGTCATTTGTCCCCTTCGGGCGTCGACGATACTCCGGTGCCTGTTGGTAGAAGAAGTCGACGCGTGGCGTCTCGGGCAGGACGGGAGTCCTAGAGAGGCGCCGAGTGCGAGATGTGGTCAGCGAGGGAGAAGTCGGCTAGACGACCAACTGTCGTCGAATCGATTCGGCCAGGACTAACTGGCCCCCAAATTACTACGTCCTGCAGGCTCTCTCGTCGCTTCTCCAAACAACACGACGATTCTTTTTGCATCCAAATACAAGACCAACAAAGACTCAAGACGCCCTATGAAGCAGGCTGAGGCTATGTGAAGATCAAGAACCAGAGTGACGTTTTACCAGGGTTCCCCATATCTCGCCTGGAGCCCGGGACCCTGCATAACCCGAGGCAGCGAACTCTTCGGTTCGGATGCAACTTATGCCATGACCACCCCCCTGTCTGCGAAGGAAGGGGAATAGCGAGAGATGTGCAACTAAATGCGAATATCACGAATCATGCGCCCTTTGAGCCTCATACGAAGTGACACCACCGGGTCTCACTTGGGCCCCCCTCGCGGTTGCGGGAGCTACCAGATGCGGAGTCGAGACGGCCGGGCAGTGAACGGCCTGTCGCAGTTGCTCCTAGAACCGGGCGAAATCTGAAGAGCTGAGCCCCAAAGTGCGACCATTCGCTATTGGCCTCTCATCTCCTCGTCCGGGCAGCGAGGGCAGTGCTCCAATGGAAATCTCCACCAACATGCTCAGCTGGCCGACTCCCCTGTTAGGCCATTACCCTGCGAGTTCCCTGCTCGTTTCTCAGCTCTCGTGACGGGCCGCTGCAAATGCGGGAGGAAGCAGCGATGCCAGTCGGTTGTTGCTTCCTTCCCTTGTTGCCCATTGCCTATTAATTACCTATTCGTGCAGGCGCAAGTGTGGCCACTCTTAACTCACGCCCCTCACTCGATGAAACATCAGCCCGTTCAGGCTGCAGGCAGCACACCTCCTCTCTCACACACATTTTTTCTCCTCGCAGCCTCGCTGTGCGTGAGGCTCATTGCCATTGCCGCGTGCTTGCCCTACTATTTATAATCGACGCGTGCCGGCTGGCCATTTAACGGCTCCTATTCTCCTCCCGATTCCCTCCCCCCCTCTCTACTCGCTTTCGCAGTCCAATGCCACACACATCGACTCTGGCCTCTGATGTCCCCGTCTTAACCGACACATCATGGTGCCTGCTTTTAACTACTTCCGAGGCGCTCAGCCCAGCGCCGCTGAGACGCCATCCCCGCCTGCCGCCGCCGCTTCTTCCCCGCCGAGAAGCCAGCTCCCAGGCACCGAGAATCGCAATATCGAGCGCTATGAGATCACCGCCGTATACACGCACCCAGACGCCGTGGTAGACATTGTGCTCGTCCACGGCCTCAACGGCTGCCCGGAGAAGACGTGGACGGCCAAGAACGGCGTCTTCTGGCCCATTGACCTCCTGCCGGCGTCGCTCAAGGGTGTCCACGCCAACGTGCTCGTCTATGGCTACAACGCCGACGTCTACTCCAACAAGAACGACCAGAGCGCGAGCGACAACTTCATCCACGAGCACGCCCAGTCGCTTGTCACCACCCTGACGCTCTACCGTCGGAGCGTCGGCAGCACCAAGAACCCTATAATCTGGGTGGCTCACAGCCTGGGAGGCATCCTCGTCAAGAAGGCTCTGCTCTACTCCCACGACATCCTCGCCGCCCACCACGACAACTTCCGCTCCATTCACGTCTCGACGTTTGGCATCATCTTTCTGGGCACTCCCCACGTCGGCTCCGGCGCTGCGACCTGGGGCCTGATGCTGCAGGCCATGTCGGATGCGCTGATCATGCGGAAGCTGTTCGAGACGGAATCGGTGCTTCTCAGGACGCTCAAGAAGGACAACGAGACTCTTGCCAATATCAACAGCCACTTCTTGGACATTTACCAGCGTTTTCGCATCCACATGGTGCACGAGAACCACAAGACCGACATCAAGGGGACAAAGTAAGTATATAATAACGCTCACATATTTCACGTCACCTGCTAACGAGTCACAGGATCATCATCGTCGACGCAAACTCTGCGAGTCCCCAGCTGCCTGGCGTGATCTATTACGGCATTGAGAAGGATCACACCGGAATGTGCAAGTTCGAAAGCCAGAACGCTCCAGGATATCGCAACATTTCCACCGAACTCAGACAATGGGTCATTGAAGCCCCTGCCATGATTCAAGTGCGGTGGGAGGTCGAGGAGGAGGAGAGGAAGGCTCGTGCAATTCGCGAGAACGCGGAGAGATTGATAACCGTCTCTCAAGATCCCAGGGCCAGCCAGACGGGACTCACGGAGTTGAAGGATCTGACAAACTCGAGCCCAATTCTTCCGCCCGAGCATGCACAATTCACTGCCAATGCGCCATTACCTCAGACGTCTCGGGCGGACGCGCCGCTCTTCATCCACCCCGAGAGGTTCCGGCCCAATGCTTACTTCCGGGGTCGCGACAAGGAGTTGGGGGACCTTCACCAAATGCTCGTGGATAAGAAACGCCGGGAGCAGGGAACATCGGCGGTCCTGATTTGGGCGGTGCCTGGAGGCGGCAAGTCCTGTCTCGCCCGAGAGTACGCTTTTAGGCATCTCGACGACTACCCGGGCGGAATCTTCTGGATCCGAGGCAAGGTCATGGAAGATCTCGAGGACGGCTTCTTGAAGATGGCCAAGGACCCAATCATCAGGGCAGATCTCGAGATTCGAGACGAGTCGGTTCTTGAACATCCCGCCGCGGTCGTTCCTCTAGTCCGACAGTGGCTGAACCGACGCGAAGACTGGCTACTCATCCTTGATGGGATGCTGCGTGACACTCCCGGATTGAAGGATGCTATCCCCGATGCGAAGAACACGAGCCTCATCATCACCTCGACAGATTCCTCAATCGCCGGCAACTACGAATTCGACTCCCCTCGCAAGCTTGAGTTGGGGCCCTTGGCCGAACACGACGCCCAGACGATGCTCTTGGAGCTGATGTACAAGAAGAAGCCTTGGTCCCGTGACGATCTCCGCCACGCGCTTACAGCTGTCCGACTCTTAGATTGCTTGCCGCTGGCGATCAACGCGGCGGCCAAGCAGCTCGTAGCCACGGGGGAGCCTTTATCCAAGTACATTCACTCGTACAAGAACCGGCCCCGTGCAGGGACGCTGGGCGCTTACAAGGGCGTGCTCGAGAAGTTGCATGCGCGAGGCGAGACTGCCTCACTCAACCTAATGTATCTCCTGTCCTTCTTCACGTCACGCATTCCCGTGGAGCTGCTCGCGCTTGGTCTCCGGGCTCTCGATAAGAGAACTCCCGTTCTCACAAGGGACTCGATGGGCAAGGGCAGCTTGAACAAGACCTTTACCGTCCTCATTGCCTTTGCCCTCATTGAGCGCGACGAGATCGAGGACATGCCATCGGCAAGTAGCACAAGCCCGGCGTCTTCTCGCAAGAGCTCGAGGTCTCGCCAGCTCTTGGACGTGCTCAAGATCCACTCCGTCGTGCAGACGTTCCTCCGAGAAACCCTGCAGAGAGACACGCAGCTCAACTTCTGGCTCGAGAGGGCAGCGGCCGTCTTCTGTCGGTCGTTTGACGAAGGGAACGCGCGCGCCAAGAAGAACCCAGACATCGGCCTGCCAGAGGACTATCGCCGATACGCGGCGCAGTGCCGGAAGATCCTAGAGCACATCGGTCGCATCGACAGGCCAACGCCCGAGCTGCGGGAGGCGCAAGTCGCTCTGAAGAGCCGACTCAGAGATATCGAAGAACGCGGTTCCGTGCAATCGGCCGCGGTGACGAGAGATGCCGTGGAAGAGGACGGAAAGGGGCCATGTGTGTCCATCTTTGAGCGGACAAACAGTCTGTCCATTCCCAGCTCGGGCTCGACCGCCGAGACCTGGTTTGATTGGGAGACGAACCTGCCTCTCGAGGGCGCCCCCTATCCCCAGATAGACCTCATCCCTGGACCGACGGATATCTTTGGCGAAGAGCGTCCCGCGTCCTGGGACCAGGAGCCCGTCGTCATGGATCACCGCACCACCCGCTGGGCGAAGAAGGGCCTGTACAGCGATAGAGCCGGTGCCTGGCGCGAGACGAAGCACAAGGTGGTGGAGCCACGCGTGAGCCTCAGCAGAGCCGTCGCCGTCGGCCGTTTTTCGCCCGTCGTCTCGACGCCGTCTCAGCCCGCCGATTCCCGGAGTGGGACTCCCGTCTTCACGGAGGCCGGGCAGCACCTTACTCACATTCGGAACAAGATGTCGAACGGCAGCAACCCGGAGGAAACGGAAGCCCGGGTGGCACTTGAGGGATCGGTCGACAGCCTCGTGCGGAACTTCGGTCGGCCGAGGGGATTCAGCAACCCTGCGCCGCCACGGCCCAACCTCGCTCGGCTGCAGGAAAAGAGACGAGGTGACAGTCAGGATGGGTTCAGCTCGAACCCCTTCGTTGGGAGCGACAGGCTCGGAGGGTCTTATATCCCTTCGGCCCGGCGGGATGAGCTAGCTCGGAGAGTTCCCAACTCGCAGGACGGCTTCGTGTTCCCTCAGGTTCACTCCCAGTCGGTCCTCGAGACGGAGATTGGTCAATGGGCGCCTGCCGACCTGCCCGTGGTGGTGAGCTCGACGAGTTCTTTGACCCCCGCGGTTCACGCCCATCATCTACCACAGTCCGGCGCAGACTCAATCGGGGCCACTTCCAACTCTTTCCCGAGCATTCACGGAGCCGGCCTCCAGCCTCCACCTTGGCACCTCTCTCAACCAGACGGCTACTCCTCCCAGCCGCTATCCCGCGACCCGTCCACGTCGTCGCTCCCCGCCGGACCCTCGGAGCAAGCCCTGGATCGCCCACCGCGCAATATGCCCATCCAGGCCCGTCGCGCCCCGTCCCTCGCCAGGACCGAGCCCTCGCCGCGCATGTCCTCGGGCTTTGACGAGCCAACCACCAGCTACCAGATCTACCAGCAGCGCCACCACGCTGGGCCCTGGAGCTCGGAGCGCCCCGCCGCCCCCTTTGGCCGTCGGGACCCGTCCCCTCAACGACCCCTCCCGGGTACCGTCTCGTCGCCTGTCGCGTCCGATGGCGCCGACATGGTGCGCTCGGGGTCTAGGCCCGGCGGCTTTCATCTCAACGGGCGCCTGGTTGAGTTTGGCCAGTCGACGCTCGGCGAGGCCGTGTACCCGCCTGAGATGCCCGACATGCCCGACCCCAACGATGAGCCCGCCGCGTCGACGCCAATGAGCCGTGACGGGAGCAGGGGTCGTAGCCGGGGCAGCTTGAGGGCGCCTGTGGGATTGGGCATCGTCGAGGAGCATGAGGGGACGGTACGGCACGTGTTGCCTTAGATTATGGTGGTCGATGAGGGTGTTTGATGATGGGCTGTACTTGAGCAATGAGATCCGGCGGGTACGGGTGTTTTGATTCCATGTTGTCATTTATATCGCATTGATTGGGAGCGGCAAGATGGGTGCATATACCATTGGGGCATCTACTTGAAGGTTGTAACATTAGGATAAGGGAAATTGCAATATCATGTA
The DNA here is from genome assembly GCA_024115155.1 of Thelonectria blattea. Lineage (NCBI taxonomy): Eukaryota > Fungi > Ascomycota > Sordariomycetes > Hypocreales > Nectriaceae > Thelonectria > Thelonectria blattea. The sequence goes on from JAMQMW010000596.1 coordinate 9,693, forward strand.
GGAGGAAACATATCAAGGAAACATAGAGGCGTTTTGCGTTTAAGGACAAAAGCATAGCAACTAGGGAGTTGGAAAGAACATTGTTCCTGAGCAACAATAGCACAGCAACTAAGTACCTAGATAGAAGCATTCTGTTCCTGAGCAACGATTCCCCCATCTTGAGACTCAAACCCTCAACGTGACTCAAAGGTAATCCCGAGCCCTCTTCTCCAACGCCCTCCTGCGTCTCTCAAGCTCATGCAACGGCGGTGCGCGAAGATCGCAACCCCCCGGGACAACGGCGTAGCACCGCCTCGTCCCGCACGCGCACGACGCGTCAAACACGCACGCCTGCCCGTCCACGGGACATCCCCCGTCGGCGGCGCACTCGGTCTGCGCGGCGCAAGGGCCCGTGACGTTTGCGCCCCAGCCGGGCGTCTCCACGCCGGCGGCAACGCGGACGCAGAGGCCGACGCCGGGGGGAGGAGGAGCGGCGGCTCGGGCGAGGATGGGGGCGAAGAAGTTTGACTGGAGACAGGCGCACATGCCGGGCTGGTCGGCGGAGCAGGCGAAGCGGGAGGAGCCCGAGACGGCGGTGGCGACGGGGCTGCAGCCGGCGTTGAGGAGGCTGGTGCTGGTTAGGGTGAGGGTGGGCGTGGGGAGGGTGGTGGTGACGGGGGTGATTTCGGCCCAGCAGCGGCAGGCGGAGGAGAATTGGCCGGGTCGGGGGCAGTGAAGCCAGCCCCATTCGTGGTTGTCGGGTTCGGCACGGGGGACGGCCTCGGGCCTGGGGGAGAGGCTGTCGGTTGGGAGGGGGTCGTCGGGGGGAGGTGTGGTGGTGAGGTCGGTGACTCCCACGTCCCTCTTCTTGCCGGGAAGCGTCGTGACGATCATGGTTGTTGTTGTCGTCACGAGTCTGATAGGTCAGGCAGGTCAGGAAGACCACACGAGTTGTTTCTGGTTTACCTGTGAAGTCTACTTACACGGGGTTGGGCTCGATGGTCTCTCCGAGGATGCTGCTGCACTGGGAACGGCGATACTCGACTCCAGGATCGATTCTGGTCACATGTCGGGCGCAGAAATCGTCCTTGCAGCGTCCTCGACCGTTTGCCTGGGCCGAAGATGCCCAGAGGATGAGCGAGATGAGGAACACGACGACGGTCTTCATGTCGAGGTTTGCCGGAAGCTTTCGTCACAACAATTGGTTGGCGATTATGCCGATGCCATCTAACGCAACTGCATCGTGACTGTGGCTCGCTCGCTCATGATTTATACCTCGAATACCAAAGGTGATGCCCGTCGTTCATCGTGTCCCGTTGTGAGAGTGGTTGCCGTGCTGTGATACTCTTCAAGCCTCAAGCGAGCGTCGTGGCTCGCCTACTTGGTGACTCGGTTCGAAACGTTTGCTGTCAAGCCCTCCTGTCACCAAGACACTGACTTTCATGTGAGTCGATATGACATCAACTGGGCAGCGAGGCCGAGATATCTCGGCGGGGCCGAGGCCAGTGCCACGAGGAAGAGACGGCCCTCGGATTCAAAACCGAAGTCTCCTCGTGGCATCTCGACAGGTCCTCGAGGGATGCAATCTCTTCCCGCCGTGCATCGAGTCGTACTGTCGTCGCAGTCGACAAGGGTCCTTTAGCGATTGGACTCGAAAGGAGACGGCGACTTTTCTTGGCGGCGTCGATAACCGTCGACGTCACGCCAGTTCCTGGAACGAAGCGCCGATCTCTTGTCTCAGGATCCGGCAGATAGCTTCTTCGGCACAAATACAGACTAGGCAGTCCTTGGACAAAATTCCCGTCAGAAAAAAATTCACAAGAAGCCGCCGTAATCGCCAGTGCTATGCCCAACTATGGGTTGTGCCGAAACAAAAGGCCGGATCCTGGGAGACAGCGAGGCTGCACGATTTCATTGGAGGGCGGCTCCAAGGATGTTTTGACTGATTTCGTCAGCATGTGGGAGCTTGCAGAGATGACGGACATGGCTTGGGTCTAGACTCGGGGTCCTGGTTCGTGTCAAGGACTTGCCGTGGTCATGGTTTGGGGGTCTTTCTGTTTGTTTGACACCAGGCAAACTTTTGCCGTGTAAGACCAAACTCTCAGCCGAAAACCCATCTATGTGAATTGAGCGGTAGCACTATCCAGTTGATGCCATACGTGAATAACAGTCCCACAAACACCAAATGTATCGTGATGCTCAGCGGCTGGTGCATCCATCTTGTCCGTCAAACGTGCATATAGGACCGAGGAAATCGGCTCACTGTCTCGGCGGATCGACAACGGCCAACAGGATCAATGGTTCGTATGGACGTGGAGGGTCTATCCATGGCTCCTTGGATGGCAAGAGTCAAGACTCAAGAGCCGCCCTGGGCGCGAAGGAAGGACGAAGGGGGCGTGTCATAGGCCGAAGGGGTGTTTCTCTTTCGGTTAAAAACTGAAGCGGTGGGACTCCAAACCGTCCAATATCCTGAAGACGGCCTCCTCTTTCACGTGGAGCCACAGGCAATGGCCGAGGAGCGAGGGAGCGACGGCTGCAGGGCGGTGGAGCTGTGAGATGATAACGGAGCTGTCCATGGCACGTTAGCCACGGGACGGAGTACGAATACGTACTGTACTGTACGTACCAGAGAGAGAGAGACGGGTCCGTCTCGGCCCAACGTCAAGACTAGTTCGCCATGTTGCATCTGCGCTTTGATGGTGCATCATCATGGTGCGGTGCGGACTTTTTGGAGTTGAGGTCGACTGTGCAACCCATCTCTGAGAGCCGTGATTGGTCCCGGCTCACAGTTGCAATTGTGCTTCGTACTGTATTTGGAACGCTCCAGTTAGCGTGTAGCGGACACAGTGTTTCCCCTTTGTTCCACCGGAAACCCTCAAGTCTGAAGGTGCCTTCCTATTTTCATCCATTGCGGTTTCCACCTCGAGGTCCATTACACCAGGAAGGAAGGAAGGGGGGAAGAGACAATGCCACAATGGTACGTACCGGTGCCAGTTGAAGGTACCTTACCTCCTAATCCATCCGGCCACATCACCGCACCTCCAGCTGTTCCCGTCTCCAAGCCGGAGAAAATGTGGCTGACATGCTTGTTCTCAAGCATCACCACCACTTACCACCAACGATGCAGCCATCCGTCTTGGTGCCAAAAATAAATGCCGCCTCTTCTTGTTTACACTCTTTGCCGCGGGAGCCTTGCCCAAATTGCCCAAGCCCGCCTTTGGACGATGAGGCTCGTTGACCTCGACCGACTTCAACCTCTTTGATCTTGTCTCTGGCTCTCCTCTCTGGCCACATCTCAAACCACCATTCTCCACCTCTTCAGAGTTTGCCAACGTCCTCCAGAATGTCGTCACCGTGGATGAAGCCAAGGACTTCTTACCTCGTTTGTACTCGGTACCGTGCAGTTCCTCTCTCCGTCGCCAATCTCGCTGATGTTGATATTCAGGACCCCATCTCCAAGTGGACCGATGGATCTCTCAGGGATCTTGCCCGGGGGCAGTTTGTGCCGCTCCCCTGTGCATGGAGCAGCTCGCAGCCTTCGCAGCCTTCCAGGTCCCGCTCTGCCGTCATCCTGCTCGACTCCCACCTTGCGGCTCGTTCAACGACTGGAGACACGAAAACAAAACACTGGAGCTTCTCGATAAAATACCGCAACAACTGTGTTATCGCAGAAACCTCCCCCACCGACGTTTCCACTCCGTCACCACCGTCCAGTCATTCCGTATCCTCGAGTTAAGGTACCTGGCCAAAATCTTTGAAACGGGCTCCTAGGGGTGTACTTCGCACCGTCGGCGTCAGTCCGGGCCCACAACGGCGTCGAATATGACGGAGGCGGTGTTGATACAGGCGGCAAGTACGGCCTCGAGTATCTCGGCGCTCTGTAACATGAACGACTCAGCTCAGGATCCTCGCCAGGACCATGTCCAAGGACTGCCCAGGGATACATCGAATATGGTTGTAAGAGGAAGCCTGGCAACATGTGCGGAAAGTATTTAAGCCTGCGAGGATTCCGCCAACACGGAGTCTCTCTCCAGCATCTCATCCTCACACAAGCCTCTCTCCTTTGATACCCAATAGACACTCTTGCATTTGCTTTCACTCGATCCTCGCAACATCCTTCACAATGGCTCCCTCCGCTCTCACTCCCGAGGCCTCTCCTGAGCGTCAGATCTTCGCCAAGAAGGTCCCTCTCCGCCAGAACTCTCTTACACTCAACGACGGCAACGAGATTCCTCAAGTTGCTCTCGGCGTCTACAAGGCTCCCAACGGCCAGGAGACTGAGGACGCCGTCACTGCCGCCCTTGACGCCGGTTACCGCCACATCGACTCTGCCGCTCGCTACGCCAACGAGGAAGCCTGTGGACGTGCTATCCGGGCCTGGCTCGAGCGAACCGGCACTCCCCGCGAGGAGGTCTTCGTCACCTCCAAGCTCTGGGATGCCGACCACGGCTATGAGGCCACGTTTAATGCCCTCTGCGAGTCTCTGGACAAGTTTGGTCTTGACTACCTCGACCTCTACCTGATCCACTCGCCCGCCGACTGCGAGATCAAGCGCCTGGAGAGCTGGCGCGCTCTCGAGACTGCCCAGCGCCTAGGCAAGGTCAAGTCGATTGGCGTGTCCAACTTTGGTGCCGCCCACATCGAGAACCTCCTCGAGAACGCCCGTGTCATCCCCGCCGTCAACCAGGTCGAGGTCCACCCCTTTTGCCAGCGTCAGCCTTTGGTTGACCTGTGCAACAAGAACGGCATCGTCATCGAGGCTTACTCCCCGCTGGCCCGGGGCAACAAGCTTCAGGACCCTACCATTGGTTCCATTGCTGGGAAGTACGGCAAGACTCCTGCCCAGATCCTTCTCAACTGGAGCGCTTCCAAGGGCAACATTGTCCTTCCCAAGAGCCTGACTGCCCACCGCATCCAGAGCAACCTCCAGAGCTTCGACTTCAAGCTCAACGATGAGGATGTTGCCATCATCGATGCCCTTGAGGAGAACTACGTCACTGGTTCCATGCACAAGTCCCACGACTGAATGATTTATGAGCGTCTATTTTGAACGACTTTACGAATATAGAGTGGACGTGGGGATAGAGCTTCACAGGGACCCAGACACTGCGTCGCAACTGGAATTGCTGGATGCAAAGGGACTCCCATTCACGCGTCGACCTCATGAGAGCTGAGCTGCCACCTGGCACAACTCTCTCCGGTCCGCGTCGACTTTTCACTGGTAGAATTAGACCCAGAATGAAGGGGTTGGGAGTTTTGGTTTCAGAACAGCCAACAGGCAGATACACAGCAGATTAGACCACTTACAGGATAATCAATGATGATTTTTTAGTTAAATCTGACAAGTCTCTTTCGACCCATTGCGTGAATTACATGTCCCCGGTTTACTTGGTACGACTGTCTACGTAGGTGTGTAATGCCGTTGATGCCCTTCTCAGGGGTAATAGAGACACGCCCAGCCGACGTCAAGAGAGCGGCTCTCTTGATCGGCAGAGCTTCCCGTCAGGGTCGGAGCCATGACGTAGGGTTGCAGACGGAAGCGGTTCAGGGGTGCACCGGGAACCAGACCTAAGAGGTTTACCGGAGTGACGATGCAGCGGCGATCCAATTTTCATGTAGGAGGGAGAAAAGTTCTCGTCTGAGAACCCCACAAGGCGAATTAGGGCGAGTCAGAAGAATTCGAGGTGCCTCCGAGTTTGTGTCTCTTTGGTGTGAGGAGGCTTTCACGTGATGGGGTTCTTGGTGTCGAATCTGGGGGCGGGGGAGGGGGAGGGGGAGGGGAATGAGAAGAACCGTCGTGTCGGGTTCCTGTCAGGTGACTTCACGATGATTACGAGTGGCGGTTTAAATGGGTCTGGCCGTCTGCGAAAATACGTTGGCAGACAGTTCCGTTATGAAATGGTGGCGTGTCCCCTGTGCTGAGTGTTTGGGGGCAGGGTGGTGAGGTTTCGCGACGAGGATAGCTGGGACTGCGAGGATTTATTCGTCATTTCCAAGACATATCCACAGTAAAGAACCTATCATTATTGCATGTTATTGGTTTTTCTTTGGGTCGAGGAGGAGTGACCCCATCGAGGGAAGACCTCGGCCAAGTGTTAGGAGAGACGCTCGGCTGATGGGTGAAAAGGAGACCAGACAGTGTGTTGGGGGTCCATTCATCTTTGTGAACTTTTCATGTTTCCCGAGAATCTGCTCTGGGAGAAGCCAGTAACACCCATGCTGGCGAAGATGGCAAGTTGGGCCGTTTGGTTGTAACATTGATGTCTCATAATTAGGTACTTTGTAAGAGACTGAGAGCCCTTCGTCATATATACATATCAATCCAACAACTACGATCCAACCATTCGCTATTATATCACAACCTACCCTTTATCTCTCTCACCAACCCTCCAATCCTATAAAGTAGCCGTCCGCACAACACCGTCCTCCCCAATAAGCATTGGCGGCAGGTCAGTCGGCTTCTTCCCGTTCCGATAGCACCACAACCGACTCAAATCCTTGACCCTCACCACATCAGTCCGTCCATCCAAGTCCTTCGCCGACGCGATATTATGCACCTCGACCGGCGTCGTCACCTCGCCCGACCCAAACCCCCTCGTCCCCGCCCACGAAATCTCAAAGGCTTCCCGCGCATTCTCCATGGCGTCCCCTTCCTCGCCCACCTTGACCACCTCGTTCATGAACTCGTTCTCTTCATCAGCACCAACGTAACATTCGGTCTCTTTATCCCACTTCAGGGGAAACATGCCGTCAAGGTAGTGCTGGTTCAGCTGGTGTCCGCCGCCGCCGTCGGCGCGCGAGAAGAGGCGGCCGATGAAGCGCGGGAGCTGGGGCGAGCGCATGCGGTTCGTGCCAAAGTGCAGGACTCCCCACATGGCCACGAAGTCGGTGCTGTGCGCGTAGTGCTCGATATGTCCGATTGCGCGGTCCTTGGCGGCGGTGGCGGAGCGGGCGAGGGATAGGGGTGTTTGTGAAGATTTGGGGACCTGAGGGATGTCGACTTTGAGGGCTCTCTTCTCGTCGTCGTCGGCGTCGGCGGCGGAGTCTTGACTAGGCGTCTTGTTCATGATGGACGACACGGCGTTGAGATACTTTTGATTATTCAGCGTCTGCGACAGCGCGTGCCGGTGCGGGTTGTTGAAGTGGTTCGCGGCGTTGCCGAACGTGTACACCTCCAGCTTGGCCAGCAGGTCCTGCGGGAGCTCCTGCAGGAGCCAGTCGAGCACGAGGCTGCCCTCGATGCCGCCCTGTGAGTGCAGGACGAAGACGACTTTGGACTTTTGCGGGTTGTACAGCACGTCCTTGACCGTCTTGAAGGCGACGCGGATGTCGGACGTGGCGTAGCCGTAGTTGCGCTGGATGAGGCACTCGATGATGTCGAAGAGGATGCCAGAGGTGCGGTTGTGGATGCCCAGGATGGGACGGCCAAAGGTTAGGGCTAGGCGGTTGAGGTTTGCCTTCATCCAGTGTTCGCTGGGGGGTGTTAGTATGTGTAGATGA
>JAMQMW010000598.1:0-59000 GCA_024115155.1 Thelonectria blattea
CCTGTCAAATTGACCATACGGCCAAAAACATAGCGCGCGCCACTCTAAGTAACACTCTCTGTCTATTAGGGGTTTATCCCTCCAATTCAACATCTCCCCCCTCAGTGAAGGAGTCACCAAGGAGGATACACACAGGCCTAGCCTCCGAGTAGTTGGAGGGAGCTCCTCGGCGCCGAAGATTCTCATCAACCCCGCGTTTCTCGTAGAGCCGGCCGCCTATCTCCCGGAGAAAGCAGCTTCTTGGAAATTTGTTCGAATTCGTGACTTGTTCTGCCTCGAATTGATCCCTGCCGAGAGAGTTTATTGCTATCTATAGTGGTGTACTAGTGTACTACCCGATTCCATCGCAATCCATCTCCACTTGTGCCTATTTTTCACCTCATTACGGATACATCTGGCATGAGTCGGCGTCTTCTTCTCACCACCACCCCCACCTTGATCACCACCTTTACTAAGACTCTCCTCCGCCCTCATCTCTCACATTTCCCCTCACTCTCATCAAAGCTCTTCTCCATCCGCACCATGGCCTCAGCATCCGCCGCCAAGCGCCTCGCCGGCAAGACGGTCCTCGTCACGGGCGCGTCCTCGGGCATCGGCCGGTCCACGGCGCTCGAGTTCGCCCGCACGGCGCCCGACCACGGCCTGCGTCTGATCCTCGCCGCACGCCGCGTCGAGATGCTCGAGCAGATCGCGCGGGACATTGTCGCCGAGGTGGGCGAGGGAGTCAAGGTCTTGCCGTTCCGGCTGGACGTGAGTAACCCCGAGGAGGCGAAGGGCGTGGTGGGCAATTTGCCTGAGGAGTGGAGGGATATTGATGTTCTGGTTAATAATGCGTACATATTCCCCCGTCCCAATCCCCCTTCACTCATGGATGGTGAACTAACACCTCGCAGCGGCCTCGTCAAGGGCCTAGCCCGCGCTCCGGAAATCGCAGAGGCGGACATCAACGTCATGTTCCAGACAAACGTCACGGGCCTCATCCACATGACGCAGGCGGTTCTCCCCGTCTTCCTCGCCCGCCCGGACGGCGGCCACGGCGACATCATCAACGTCGGGTCCATCGCCGGCCGCGAGCCATACCCGGGCGGCTCCATCTACTGCGCCACAAAGGCCGCCGTGCGCAGCTTCTCCGAGAGCCTGCGTAAGGAGCTCATCTCAAGTCGCGTGCGCGTCATTGAGATTGATCCTGGCCAGGTCGAGACTGTGAGTCTAACAATGTGACCCCGCGAGACCTGGGAAGCCCCCCTAAGCTGACCCTGTGTAGGAATTCTCCGTTGTGCGCTTCTACGGCGACAAGGCCAAGGCTGACGCCGTCTACGCGTAAGCTGCAGATGCGCTCATGGAACCGACACACAAAGCTTACACCTCCCAGCGGCGTCGAGCCTCTCACCCCCGACGACATCGCCGAGGTCATCGTCTTCAATGCTACTCGCCGAGAAAATGTCGTCGTTGCCGATACGCTCATCTTCCCCAACCACCAGGTGAGCGACATGAGCATGACCACGCGGCATTGTACTAACCAGGCATCTTCTTCTAGGCCGGCGCGGGAACTCTTTACAAAAAGCCCCAATAGAGGACACACTTGGAATACATGTACGTGTAAATATAATAGAAAAGAGAACTGCATCTTCTGCAACGGTTACATCTATAAATCACTCACGCGTGTGGATCATGTAATTCCAGCTTGAGGCAGGCCAAGTGCTAGTATCAACACGAAATGAATCCACGCAAAGGTAGGCAGTAAGCCAAGGGAAGCATTCAATGGAAACGGATATTTATTCTCCCCGACAAGGAATATCGAGGTCCTTCATGACTACCTACCTATAAACCGAAACTCACAACCTAACGTCACGAGAAGTGTTCGAAAATTTCTCTTGCCCCTGACCCACGCGTCCCCCGAAGAGAACATCGACCGAGGTCGGAGTCAGGGGCCTTCAAAAGACGAATAATTTTTTCTACCAACGTTCCGTTAAGAACCCATTCTGAGGTGAATCGGGCCCTTGCTGCCACAAGGGTCAGCACCGCTGGGGAGGGTTGAGCTGGCTGGTCAAGCCGCCAGGCTCACTTGCCCGAGAGCAAGACAAAGAGGGACAGGAAAACGACCACATCAAAATCCACGACCACTGGGACACTGCAACAGACCAGATAATAATCGTCATTTCGCAACCTATGTTAACATCTTGTTAGTTCCCCGGGAGTGAATGGTTCGGGCCCCCTAGCCCGGTATTCCAACCTTTCCTCCACCAGACGCCTCGCTAAAAAGTGAAGAGCAAATTGATGACAGCCGTGACAATAGTCATCGAGTAATAGCAACCTACGATGGCAACGTCCCCAAACCATACTGGTAATGGCGTACAAGACTCGCCTCGTCCTCGCCTATTCGTAATGCTGGAACAGAGGAGAGATGGACTCGCCATAGTGATTTCGTCGAATCGCCTCGGCTAGCAAAAACGAAAGATCGAGGATAACGAGCTTGGTAATGTTGCGTGCCCTTTCCCTGTCGATGGGGAAGCTGTTCGTGACGACAATGGTGTGAATGCACTCGCATGCCTGCAATTGCTCCAGGCTATCTCCACCAAAGACACCATGGGTAGCCATGACGTACACCTTCTTCGCGCCGCCCTTCTTAACCACCGTCTCGGCCGCGGCAATCCAGGACCCGGCCTTGTCGATCATGTCGTCGACAATGAAGACGGTGCGATTCTTGACGTCGCCGACCAGGGTAATCATGTGCTCGGCCTTGGGATCCTCGAAAGCGTTGTCCTCTTCGTCGGAGCTGTCAGCGGCATCACCCGAGCCTCCCAAAGACTGAGGCTCTGGAGAGAAGAAGGAAGATGCGTGGGACATGACCATGGGGTCGTCTTCCGTCACGCTGGCATCGGCAGCCGACTGGGTAGGTGAAGGAAAGTCATCGTCGACAATGCGGCCATGAACCAGTCGGCCCGTGGTAACCTCCTGAACCTTGTGGTCGTCGAAATCAGCCTCGCCGTTGATGGAAGGCTCAGGTGACTTTGCGGGGGGAGTAACGTTGTCGTTATCCTGCACACACTCAGAAAGGCTCAGGTTGGATGTGCGAGCCGAGTTTCCGTTCACCCGCTTTGGCGAGCCCTGGGAATCGGTCACGATGCGAGAGGGTCTGGCTGGCGTCGGGGTGCTTGCAGAAGGGGCCTCGTACTCGGCAGGAATTCTTCTTGGAATGGGCCGGTTGTTCTCCAACGCTGGTTGGCGCTCCGCATTGTCGAAGTGGTTCATGATCATGCTTGCCGTCATGTTTGTGCCGCGCCTTCGGTCGGTCGTTACGATGCCAAAGTTGAGCTTCAGAGCGTCGGCGAGCGAAGTGACTCGCTTCGTGCCACCGGCATTCTTTGAAACAACCACGGCATCCCGCCAATTTGGAACGTTGTGACGAATCCATCTCGCGAGGATAGGCTCGGCGTGAAGGTTATCGACGGGGCATCTGAAGAAGCCTTGCATCTGGGAAGCGTGAAGGTCGACGGTGATGACGTGCTTAACGCCAGCGACGCCCATCAGATTCGCCAGCATGCGAGCGGTAATCGCACCGCGGTGCGACTTCTTCTTGGACTGACGGCTGTAAGGGAAGTATGGGAGAACGGCTGGGAAGGAATCGGTCAGTCAAAACATCCGTGGTAGCTGCTGGCTCAGGGATTGAAAAGACGAGGGTACAAACCGGTAATTTTGTTAGCAGAACCGCCCTTGCACGCCGAGATCATGATGAGAAGCTCCATGATGGAATCGTTGATGCGGGGGCTTCCGGACTGCACGACGAAGACATCCTTTTCTCGTACACTGGTCATAATTCTGACACTCGTCTCGCCCTGAGGAGAAGGTCAGCACATCCTGGAATTGGGTCCTGCAGCTTGCTGGCAGGGACGCATCGAGAGAAAAAGTGAGGCAGACTGCCGTCAAGACGGTGGCGAAAGTAGGGAGCTTACATTTGAAAATTGAGTTAGCTCGGCTTTGGCAGGATTCATGCCCAGATTCTCACAGATCTGACCGGTGAGAACTGGGCAAGAATTGCCGGCAAAGATGAGAGTGTTGCGCATCTTTACCGACCCATAAAATGGGAGAGCGGATTGGAGACGAGTGAGAGAGGTGAAGAGAGGAGGAAGAAAGAGCGAAGAGGTGTGGAAAGGACGAGGTTGAAGGGGAAGAAAAAAGTTGCTTGCTCAGGTGCCGGAAGCTATTTTTTTCTTCCTTCCCTCTTCTGTAAACGGCTTCGGTAAGGGGCGGGTAGCCGGCACAGTGCGCAAGGTGCTCACATGACACGGACCGTCCCGTGTCTCTTTGCTTTTTCGCAAAGACTGAGCGGGCGCAAGTGGTCTGGGCGGTGATTCGGTTTGGCCTGAATGGTCACCGAAGGGTGCAGAGGCGCTGCAGCACTGGCAACAGAATGCCCTGAGTCTTATCTGGGGGCGCCGATCGAGTCGCCTGTGAGAGCGTGCACAGTGCATAGACTGTGTCGTCAGCTCAGAGTGTGTCACAGCGGGGGGTCCCTCACGAAGCGGGGCAAATCGGGTCGGAACTGGACGTCAACCAAAAGAGCAAGAGCTTTCTCGGGATGGAAGCAGCGACTGCTTGATGAGCACGTGGTGCATTTTGTTTCCAATTGCTGCCCATCAGCGATTCGTCTGGTCGATAGTTGAAGACAACTTCACATCACCATCCATTGCAATCGTCCACAACAAACGTAACAGTATCACAAGCACAACCCACACGCGCAATTTCAACAATGACAACCAAGTGCCAGTGTCCCGCGAAACCCCCCCACAAACTGCGAATTGGTCAATCATAAGCAACGGCACAACTCATCGGCTTCCCGTCATCTCATTTCTCAACATCAAAAAGACATCATGGGCATTCCTCATCTCATTTCTACCTTGGAGCCATTCGCGGACCACCACATCCTCGATGGCCAATCCGTCGTCATTGACGGCCCTGCCTTGGCCTACCACGTGCTCTACATCTGCAACAGAAATGGCGTGGTGCTGCCGTCCTACCAACTTCTTGGAGACACGGCTGTGGCATGGCTTGACGAGCTTGTGCATCGCCGTGTAAGCGTGTGAGTGGAGGCCTTGATGTGATTGCATTGGCCAATCTCCATGACTGACCATCCAATCTTGCAGTGAAGCCATCTACTTTGACGGCCATCTTCCACTGGCTAAACGCCCCGTGCGCATGGAGAGAATAGCAAAGAGCTTTCACCAGTTGAAGCTTGCCCACTCTGTTGATCCCAGAGGACGATCTCGGAATTATTTGTGCTGTCCAGAGGACGAACCTTCGACGTCTGACCTCTTCTCGACAAAGGCACCTCCAGGGAAGCCCTTCCTCCCTCCAAGTTTCCACGTCCCTGCGATAATCGACGCTCTCCGACTCTCTCACCGGTATCGGCAGCTTGTTCGCTTCGTACCCGGCGAGGCCGATGCCTACTGTGCACAGCATCTCCTCAACTTGGGTGGTACAGTACTCACGTCCGACTCCGATCTGCTCGCACATGACTTGGGGCTTGGTCATGTCGTCTTCTTTCGGGACATTTATGTTGATGGAGATTCAAGCCTCGCCAGCACCGCCTTCTCTCCTGCCCTGATATGCGAGAAACTCGGGCTTCCGTCTTCAGATCAGATCCGTCGGATAGGATACGAACGGAAGCAAAACCCAAACCTTTCGTTTCCGCAGATTCTGCAAGAATGCCTCAGACCAATCAGGCACGTCGATCTTTACACAGAATTTTGCCAAGAGTATACGAATCATGAAACTGCGCCTTTGCCAACTTCTGAAGCGGGAGCCCCAATCCAAATCGACTCGCTGGACCCTCGAATATCGGAGCTGGTTCTACAATTTCAAAACTCAGGCGACATGGAAGATATTGCGCCGTATAAGATGTTCCTCCCCATACTCATCGAAGATCCGTCTCGGGGAAGTGCTTGGGAGCAATCCACAAGTGTCCGCCAGCTGGCCTACACGATACTTCGGCAGCTCATTCCAGGTCACTGTTCATCGGTGCAGGAGTATCGACGCGTCAATAATACGGCACAAAGGGGACGGAGCCTGAATCTCATGCACAAGAGTTCGACAGAAGAGTTTGTAGGTGCCTTGATCGGCTTGATGGATGAGGTTCGAGGCGCCGTCGAGAACGACATGGATTTGTCGTGGCTTCTATTTTGCTTGATCCTCGATATCCGCCACTGCCGCGCAGAAGACAAACAATCTCATTGTCTTCAGGTGCTGCAGGGCGCTGCGAGGACTAGAAGCTACGAAAAAGTCTCATGGAACGTGATACACTTTGCCGCACAGTTGCAAGCGGCCTACTATTCGTTCCGGATGCTCAGCCAGATCACTTCGTTGATGCATGCCACGGAAGCCAAGCCTGGCCTTCATGACCTGCTGGCCTCACTGCCGCCCTTGGCTCAGTTTCCCGATATTGAGTGCGCAATCAAGTTGTTATCTGGAGAACACCATGACAAGGCGTTGGCAATCATCAAACAGTTGGTCCCTATGTCCGAGGAGCTCCCGCAAGAGCCAAGGCGAACAGGGCCAGAGCGGCCCAAGAAGTCACGATCGCGAGGTCGACGAACGACAAAGAAAGCACCGGTTCACTCAGGGGCAAGGCAAAACCCCTTCGAGTTTCTTGCGCAGCATGATTAGGACTTGAAAGTAGCGTGTGCCTCATATCATCGTATTGTCATGGTCCCATCTCAGTTTCGAAACCCATCGCTGTCAATAACCATCGTAAGAGTCCGTCGCTTAGTACATGATCTGGCAGCAAGAAGCCCATCGCTAGTTTCCATTCCAATCATTGCCCACATCCATGCCCGATTTCCCGACCAAAACCTGCCTACGCCACCAATCTGATTACATGCCCGTAACCTTGATCCAGACACCTTGCCTAGGACCTCGCTTGCCCCTTGCCGGCCCAAGTCCATGAATATCGTCCAATAATCGCAAAAAGGGAGCTGCAACCTCCTCTTCGTCGCTGGCATCCCGCAACAAGTCCTCGTGGGAAGTGCCGTTTCCTGCAGCCTTGATGATTCTCCAAGCACGGCGAAATTCGTCTCGAATGGAAACAATGCCATTGTGCGTAACAGTTCTCGCAACGTTGTGGTCCACCTCAAAGGGATCCTCGATGGCGAAGAGATAGCGGTGCCGAATCTCTTTGACTTCGCTAGCCTTGCTGGCCGGAACCTGCTTAGTAGGTGACGCGTTCACGCCGGGCTGGAGAGGAGCGGTCGGGGCCGATGCCGGAGCAATGGCGCCGCCGGAACCTCGAGGTTCGAGCACCGTCTTGGCACCAGTCCATCCCTTGAGTTGTTTGGTCAGCAGACCGCCGGGGTTTCGTAAGCTGAGGACATCTCGGCCCCAATCGAATCCCTTCACATTGGAGTTGGTCATGTTTCCGCCGTAGGCGTAGTATTCGAAGAAGCCGCGGAGGAGATGCCCGAGCGAGTCGGTGTTGTGGGTGAGCTGGTTCGCATGGGCAAGGTCCAGGATTTCTTGCTCGTTTCGCCAGAACTGCACGTTGAAGCCCAGCGACGCCAGGTGGCGCTCCATCGCATCCGGCTGCACGTACGGAGAAGGCTGGGGAGCCAGCTGCTGGAGGTTGGGGCACACGAATGGCTGAGCAACGTTGACGAGGTAGTGAAGTACCATCAAGACGTAGCCATAGCTGCTCAAGGTTCCGCGATAGCCCGAGTTGATTCCACGAGTCTTGGCCCAATGCTTGACGAAGAGAATCATGGGTCGAACTCGGGAATCGGTGTGAGAATAGCATCGGAGGAGAAGGGTGTTCTGGAGCGCCAGATGGGCCGAGAAGTTGATATCGCACTGAACGCCTGTCCCAGTCTTGGGGAACTCGAGGCGATCCCGGTATCGGTCTTTCGGCTGGTTGGGGCCCATCTTATGGGGGTTGGGGATTGTGCGAATCCTGTTGACGAGAGCGGCTGTCTCGTCATCGAGAGGAATCACAAATGTAGCCTCTCCACTCCCAGCTTCCGACTTCTGCAAAGGCGAACGAAGAACACCAATATACTCCTCGATATCCGCGACATGGGACGCGTCGTACACGTCCTTTTCCACTGCCCTCTCAAGCTCCCATGCGAGATGGAGACATTCGTGCTTTCGCGAGACGGCCGCCATGGGTACCTTTTCTCCCCAAGAAGCGACGTACTCCTTTACCGCGTTGCGGATATCCTCCTGGTAGATGCCAGCAACGTATTGCTGAACAACCGTTGCTTGCCAATCCAGTGATGGGTCAGCGCTCTTGTTCTCCAGATTGTCCGTTATACCCCCGAAGCGGCCGCAGTACTGGGTGGGCGTCTCGTGTTGTCCTTGTTCCATGGTCACGAACTGAACTGACGGCGATTTCTTGAGCCTGTCCAGGACGAGCTGGAGCTGCTTCGTGTGAAAGGCGGGGTCGATACCGTACCCCTCAGCTTGCAAGTCCCGGAACATTCTGATGGATTGCTCCATGAATGCTTGTTGGTTCGCTCTGCGTTCTGTAATGCCTCTCTTCAACCAGAGTTGGATGATCTGCTCACCCTCTGCCTGGATGAAGACACCCAGCAGAGTTCGTCGGTTGGGCGTAGAACCGAGCGTCGGTGGTGAAAAGTATGTGAGCTGGTCTCTTAGCTCTGAGTCGGCAAGGCCGGCGATGAAAGTTCGGTAGACACGGTCCAGTAGATCCCAGTCTTGGTCGGTGAAGGTGCGCCAATTGGACATGGTAGCATCGTGTCCGCCAGCTCTACGGAGGACACGTTTTGCTAGGCCATAGTATGAAGAGAGAGAGCTCCTAAGCCCTTGCTTGAAACTCAAGTCTTGTGGTTCGCCCGGAGTCTCGGCGGACACGGTGAACTCTATCGCAGAGGGCGAGCCGTCTCCGTCGTTCTCGTTGGGCGTTGCGTGTTCTTGATCGCCGTCTTCGTGGTTGTCATGATCTTCTTCATCGAGTCCGTTTTCCCATCTGAAGCGCTCGTCAAGCAGATCTTGGTATAGCTTCTTGGGCGGGCTCTGACACAACTTGATGATTGGCACTCTGGTTCGAGTCAAAAGCCTCGCGCCAAGACCCGCGTCCAGGAAGGCCTTCTCGAGTAGACGGGGAATATTGGAGCCGGCACCGTCGGGTGGAATGGGAGACATGGGAGAAAGGAGGCCGAGATCCATGTCAGATGCCTTGGTAGCAAAGCCAGAGGCCAAACTGCCAAAACATTTGAGCTGGACAGAGTTTGGATCAAACGTGCCCACTTGGTTGGTTTCCTTCTCATATCGAGTGATGGCCTCGCGAACAATAAGCTCAATGCGACAGCGAAAGGCCTCCTTTTCCTTGATCTCGCTAAGTTCGATTTCTGAGTTGGGGACGACTTGGAAACCGAGCTGGTCGAGAAGCGTAGCTTGGGCAGCAATTTCTTCAGGCCGTGTACGGCGGGGGTTGAATAGCTGCCCATTGCCAGCCCAGCGTTGGTCAACAAAGAATCCTTGGGGATGCTGGACTGGGAAGCTCGGGGGAGGGCCATGGTGGGAAGGGCCGTCCCAAGGATTGAGGCCGTACGAGTGGCTTGGGCGGTTGTCCTGGTGCATGGCTCTGGGCACAGAGTTTGCGTGCATATGGCGTTGGTAAGGCTGAGAGAGAGGGGCATTTGGACTCTGAAAGGGCTGAGCTGACGGGGACAGCTGAGGACGAGTGTCGATTGGGATTGAGTATTGCGAGTTCATCTGCCGTCTCTGAGCTTGGTTTGGGCGCTTGTTGCGGCTTGCCTTAGATGGCCGCGGCGAGGCCTTGAGCTGAGCTCCTTCGCCAATGCCATCGCTTGATATATCTTGACGAGTGTTGGTGGAAGTCGGGAAGCTTGGCGGCAGCGAGTGGCGGGCGACTGACGCAGACTTTGGAGTAGAAGGTGCGTCAGGTGAAGTATTTGACAAAATGAGATTGCGAACATGGTTCTCGAGACCCAAGGCCGCGCTGCCAGGCGCTGCCGGTTCGTCTTGGTGGTTGGACAGCATGGCCGGTTGAGGATTCGTACAGAAGTAAGGAATGGGGAGCGTTGGCTAATGAGTGATTTTGGTGGATTCGGCTGAAATGAAGGGAAAGAGGTCGCGACAACAATTTCAGTTCACCGTCTGCCGTTGCTCAGAGATGTGTTGACGTTAATATAAGGTCCAAGTACAAGACAGAGGAAGCTCACGAGGAGCAGAGGGTGAAGGAGGCAGGGAGCAGGTCCAGGGAGAAAGAGAAGTCGAAGAAGGGAGAATAAGGCCCTTGTGAGGAAGCTTGCGGTCAATGTTTTTGTTATCGTGATCTGTCGGCAGCTCCATATGAAGAAAAAAAACGGTGGGAGACTGAGACAACTTGATCTCGTCGGGGCAGATGGGCCATGGCCTCACTTGGCGCAAGATACTATTGGCAGGCCGAGGCTCTCACCAACGGGCGAGGCAAGGAGCAGTAGGTAGAGATATGGGGAGGAGGAAAAAGAAAAGAAGTTTGGGGCTTGGGCATCGCATTTGCGGGGGATTGAGTCGGAGACAAAATGATTGCGATGGATGCAGAGACGGATGTTTGCAGCTTCAACGTCCCGTCATCTCCACCTCGATGAATGAAGTCGATTGAGTGGATGCTTGGATGCACCGTGCCGATTGAAATGACGCAAACGGTTAATTGCTGGCTGGGGCTACCCCGCAGGCAACTGAGCAGGCCTTGTCAGAGTGCTGAGTTGGAGGAGTAGTCTGTGCGAGGAGATTAGGAAAAACTGTGCCCTCTTCAACGCATATTTGGGCGCATGCGGTGGGACGAGGCAGGATGCCGAAGTGTGCCAAACTACATCAATTGACAAAGAACTTCACTGTTTCCAAGTTCATTGGGTAATCGCCCAATACCTTACGTTGGCTGCCAAGCCCTTGCAAGTTCAACTTTATCCGGCTAGATTTCCGAGCGCAACCATGTCAAGGCGTCCTGCCGAACGACCTTTGCGCTTCATACGTAGCGGATTTACCAAGTCAAAGCAAAGCCCCCCTACCTCTCCACTTCAGGTCCTTTCGAGTTACTCTAATGACGGGAGTTTTTAAGGTCACCTCGAATCGCCTTTGTGCTGTGAGGTGGATGGCCCTGCTCTCAGAGCCGCAAGTGTTCGCACACAGGACTTTGAGAGGCTCACGAACCCCACGTAACCCCCATGCACGCTTGAGAACATAACCGCCTGTCCAGCAGTCCTAAGCCACAAGCCTTGTGGGTCAAAAACTGAGCCACACTTCAGTGGAACAGTGCGCGTCCTGAGCTTTCCTTTGTTGTCTCCGTCATTTCAGCCTAGAAAGCAGCACCTCTCCTCCTCTCGGCGCTCCCCTTCAACATCGTCCTCAATCACAGCATTTCTCCCGCCTCTCCCCAACCAATCTCTCAAGACCAATATCGCGCGCCATCGCGATTTACCAATCACTTAACGACCGTCGAAGCCGCCATTCTCGCCATACCACGTCCGATCGAGCACGGTTTAGCTGAGCCACGGCTCGTGCATCCAGTCGCTGCCTCGTTCGCAGGCTCAACCGCCTCAACACAAACTCTTCCCAGTCCTCAACGGGGTCGCTATCAAGATGAGCGCGCCACCATCCGGGAAGCCGAATGGCGCCCCCAGGCCTCAAAAGGCCAATCCCCTGAGGCCGATGCGCAAGCCGCAGCGCGCAAACCCTCTAGTCGCCTCCCGCAGACCGGTACCCAAGCCCTCCGCACCCAAACCACCTACCCAGATCAAGCCCTCCATGGAGGAGATTCGAAGGGCCAACGGCGGATGGTCTGAGCCAGCTCCTCCGAACACGACCGACATCCCCATCATGACGACCAAGAAAGCTTTGATGGACGGCATCCGGTATCACATGATGAAGTTTTCCCAGTCGAAGATGGGCGAGAAACCCATCGACCCCCTCGATCAAGACGAGTTTGCCCGCCCAGTAACCCTCCACCGACGCGATGCACGACAACCACCGCCCGGCAGAGCTCCCAAGCTGGAAGCTCCCGAACAGATGCCAGTCGACGAACAAGAGGCGGAGAGGCTCGCGCAGGTCAAGGCGGACCGTGAGGCACAGCGCGCCATAGATCAGGCCAAGATTGCCCCTGTTGCCAAAGATCTGAACCCAAAGCGGCCCAAGAAACAAAAGGAGGAAAAGACAAACTTCAACCGAGCTCCAAAGACGGCAACTGCCAAGAAGGAGTCTGGCGTTCGCTACGCGGAGATGCTTCCGTGGCACCTCGAAGATGCCGACGGGAAAAACGTCTGGGTCGGAAGCTACGTCGCCGCTCTCTCCGAGACGAACGTGGCATTCATGATTGATCAGTCAGTCTTCCGCATGGTGCCTCTTGAAAAGTGGTACAGATTCACCGCAAAACCTCCTTTCCAGCCTTTCACAATTGACGAAGCCGAGACTCTCATGGGCAAGAAGACCGACCCCGCCCGTTGGATCATGAGAGACGAGGAGAAGCGGGCGGGCCAGGAGGACCTCGAGGCCACGCGGCGAATGATTTATGGCCGTGTGCAGGTCAAGACTGAAAGCTCTACGTTCAGGGGTTCTTCCAGATTGGAAAAGCTGGATCACGACGAGATTGATATGTCTGGCGACGAGTTCCAGGATGACGATGAGGCTCCTCTTTTCGAGCGCAACGACGATGAGGATACGAAAGAATCCAAGGATCGCATTCGTCGCGAGCAACTCGGAGCCAATCTTTTTGGTGACGGCGATGAACAAAAAGTCGACCGGGAGTTGCATGAACAATTGAGAGAAGAGCTTGAGCGCCAACGATTGGGCAAGGCGACCAAGAAGGCTCTCATCAAACGAGATCGAGAAGACATTTACGCAAGCGACGATTCTGCGGATAATCCGTGGAGTAGCTCGGTATGGGCCACCCCTTTGCAAAGCCCGGCATGTGCTAACTCTACCTAGGACGAGGGAAGTTCTTCTGATGAGGATGAGGAGGAGAAGGATGAGAAGAAGGAAGAGGAAGAGAAAAAAGAGGGGCTTACTAAGGACGGTGACGCGAAAGACAAGGACAAAGAAAAGGGCAAGGGTTCCAAGGGCGCGTCATCCTCCCAAGGTAAGGGCAAGTCGGATGGCTCAAAGAAGCCCAAGTCGCTGAAGCGATCTGGGTCCCCTACGCTCTCCGAGTCTAGCGGCAACGAGTCTCTGAGGAAGAAGCTCAAGAAGACGGCTGCTCCTGCGATAGGATCTCGTTCTGGCACGCCTCTGCCGCAGTCAACCGTGCGACGACCCAAGGTCGGCGGTGCCGGCTCTGGGAGTGACGGCGAGGCTACTGGCGGCGAAATGTCCGACGGAGCTGGTAAGAAGAAGAAGAAGAAGCTTAAGCTTGTCAGCAACAGCGCCCGCGGCACACCATCGGCATCCAGGGCTGGTAGTCCCATCCCTAACCAAGGTGGTACGTCCCCGTCCCATGTGCCGTAGGCAGATGTAAAGTCTGGGAGACAAGCATGCTAATGTCTTCTGAACAGGCGCCTCGCCCGGCCCTGCCGGCGCTGCTGTCGTTGAAGGGAGGGAGATTCTCGAACAGATTCCTCCCGGAGGTATTTCCATCAGCGAGCTGATCAAGCCATTCCAGGGACGTGTTGGTGAGAAGCCAGGGCAAATGCCCAGAACTGAATGGATTAAGCTCGTCAAGGAGTTTTGCGTCTTCGGACAAGATAAGCTGTTGCGCAGGAAGCCATGAGAGGACGACGAGCGACCAATTTGCCGCGGAGGGCCAGGTGATGCCTTGTTCTTTTCTTTCTCTGGCGCTAACACAAGCCGCCGGGCACTGCGCCGTTGAGTTGATTGTATGGAGGAGTTGTCTCGACGCATCGGCGCTTCATCCGGCGGACCTGCACTATCAAGTCATGTCGATTGGGCATCGTAAAAAGAATATAATAAAGTTAAGCAATATGAGATTTTATAACTGACACTCGAGGAAGCCTGATGCTGGGGTATAATTATGATAGTACGTCAATATGCTGGGCCCCAGAAAGCTTCTACTCGTCCATCTGCCAGGAGTAGTCCAGTCCCTTGTTCCTCTCTCTCCTATTGAGGGCTTTGAACCGCTCGCCTTCAAACCCATTGCTTCGATCAACGCCATCCCATCGATATCCCGGCTTGATTCCGTAACGATTCGGTGGAGCAGCGCCGGCGTAAACAGGCCGCCGCTTCGACTTCTTGTCTTTTCCTGCCCCGTCTTTGGCCTTTTTCTCGGCCATGAACTGCATCATGGGATCGTTCCACCGCTCCTTCTCCTTGAGCTCTTCGTTCATCTCCTCGTCGTCGGCCGTCCGCGCAAACTTCATGAGCTTGGCGTCCTCCAGCCGCTCGCGCCGCTTCTGCGCCTCCTGGAGCTGGACGTCGCCCTTGAGGGCCTCCACGGCCGCCCGCTCCTTCTCCTCGGCGGCGGCGGCCGCGCGGCGCGCTTCGGCGCGCTTCATGGAGATGTCGATGCGTCGGCCGGTGGCGTCTCGGTAGACGGTTTCCTCTTCCTTTGCCGATTTGCGGTGGCGCTCAAAGTCCGCGAGCTCTTCCTGCTGGCGGCGCTTGAGCTGGGCGGACACGGCGGCCGCGCTTTGTAGGCCGGCATGAGTGCCGTCGCTCATCTTCGCCACAGTGCCGTCTTCTTCGACGACGGGCATCTCGTCGTCGGCGCCCATGGCGGCGTCGTTCTCGGCGGCAGCGGACGCGATGATGGCGTCGGCCGCAGCGGCGCTGTCGTCCTTTGGCGCGTCATTCTTTGGGTCGCCGACCGTCTTCCAGTTGTTCTTGGTCGCTTTTCGAAAGTCGGCCGACTTCCCCGTCACAGTCACAGGGGCATCGTCGTCTTGGTCGTCTTTATTCTTGGCGTTTGCCCATGTCGAGTCGTCGTCGTCGGTGATGAGCAGGCCAGCTGACTCTGCGCCGTGCTTGCGCTTGCGCTTCTTGGAGGGTTTCGGGCCGGCGACGAGGTATCTCTCTGCAAGGTAGCTGTTAAGGTCCGAGGGCATCGTGGTGGGGAGGCGAGGAGCTGGAGAGTTGAGATGATTGCCTCCGAGACTTTGTTGAAGTCATGAAGCTCGAACCTTGGGTCGGTTTATGCAGGTACCGGGATGCGACACTCGGGGGTCGTCGGGGCTGAGAAACAGGGACAGGGCGTTGACGATAATGTCAGACATCATAAATTTTTAAAATCAGCCTACATTAGTGAGAACCATAAGAGTGAGAAAACGTCCGTCCAATACTTCTTTTCACCAACTCTTTCAAGAATTGATGGTTAACTTCCCATGTAGACTGAAGTGTCATGTCTTCAACACCCCTTTACAGCGATGTGGGGACCCCGGTCGCCATGAGGTAAGAGCTCTGCAATGGGTAAATGAGGTACGTACCCACGCATCAGCGCCAGTCTTGAGTCCACCTCGTCGCCCGACTCCTCAGAGACGATACCTCAGCCAGCATCACTCTCTATTCGTTTTCCCGACTTCCCGCCTCGTCCCAGCTACGAATCTCTCTACAATATCATGCTCAGTCGCATCTCGGCCTCGTCACTCGGATTTCCACCGCCTTCCCCCTCGTGCGCCTCCTGAATCCCGCCCTAGCGCCAACCCCGAACACCACCATCGTCCCCAACAGCCGCATTCATGCCACAACCTCTCCAAGATGGATCCTCGCCTACGGAACCGATCCAGGCATTGCCCATGGCAGCCTCGAGCGTGAAAATCCCCAAGACTCGACACTCGGCATCAGTCCTCGATTCTTCCCCGATATCCATCTCTGACACCTCTCTGCCCTATCGCCGATCGAACCCCTCGGCCGCCTCTCTTTACGCTTCGACCCTCTCGCCCCCCGGCTCAAGATCCATCTCTCCTGCCGGTCGCGGATCACCCTCCCGAGTCCTATCGAACACCGTATTTGATTCCCGGCTACCCCGATCCCCCTCCTCGACCGCCGGCGACAGCCAAACCGAGCCGCTAAACCTGGTTCTACGAGCCTACGTTCCACATGTCGCGGTATACGCCTCAGAGGACACGGAGGCCCTGATGGCCGAAAAGGGCTTCCAGAATGGCTTGTGGGAGTTGTTAAGACCTTTCGGCGAGGACATCCAGGGAAAAATCACTATTCGGGATAGTAATGGATTGAGCCGGGCGACGGAGGATTTCTCGATTCGATTTACAAGATTTGGGGGCGACATCGAGCACCCGGACCCCAAAGTGTCTGGCCTCAAGAGCCTTCCGTCGTCGGGTCAGAATGGAACGCAAGCAAGCACATCGAGGGACAAGCAACATTTGGCGGACGTCGAAGCTGTGGTAGATCAACACTTGTCCTACGCCGAGGAATCTTTCGGGGCGATGCCGGGAGGAGCCTTTGCAGGACTAGACTCTGGCACTGAGGAGACGTCGCCATACTATGCGCTCTATCTACGGCGATTACTGTCGGGCCTACCGATTTCTCCCCACGAAACATTCTCTCACCCGGTCGCATGCGTGATTGCCATCAGCTCTCGAAACGCAAGTCCCATTGAGGAGCTAAGGAGGCTCTACACGGAGACTAGCCAGGGTGACAAAAAGCTCCCCGTGTGGGTTGATGGCGACTACTTAAGATACTATGTCCTGGTACATGACGAAGAGAAGGATGACATCACACGGTCGATGGGGCTTTTCGACCAAATGAAGCGCCATCTTGGACTTCACTGCCACCTCTTGAGGCTACGAAGCAGTCAAAGCGCGGAGACTGATGACGACAGCATACAACTTCCTCGCAGTGATTGGATGTCGGCAGCGGAGGAGCTTGAGGACATACAACGGAGTCAAGACGAGGACTTTGCGGACCCGGCAAGATACATATTTGAATCCGATGTCACGGCCATCCGAACCTTTGTCCGGGAAATGGTAACACAGTCGATTGTTCCGACGATGGAAAGGCACGTCTCGATATGGAACGACCAGGTTGCGTCACGGCGGAGAGGCATTGCAGGACGATTCATGAACCTTTCAAGGAAATGGGCATTCGGTGGCAGTTCCCGATCCTCGTCGAGCACCAGTAGCTCCAGGGACAACTACAATGTGGCGGGATACTTTCCCGCTGAATCTCCAGAAGCCATCATGCGGAAATTGGCCGACTATGCTTTCATGCTACGCGATTGGAAGCTGGCTCATTCGACGTACGAGCTGCTGCGGTCTGACTATGGCGACTCCAAAGCGTGGAAGCACCACGCGGCCGCAAACGAAATGGCGGCTGTGACTCTGCTCATCATGCCGCAACACCTGTCCTCCAAGAATCGCGCGGAGACGATCGATCAAATGCTCGAGGCTGCCTTCTATTCATACAACACACGGTGTTCCTCTCCATTTGGGGCCCTCCGCAGTCTCACTCTCGGCTTGGAGCTCCTACGCCTGCGAGGCGGAACCAGTGTCGACGATGCGGGACGTTGGGGGATTCGACTTTTGGATTCGAAGATCTCGGGAAGTGTCGGAGACGCACTCATGAAGGAACGACTGGGCGTGTGTTATGCGTCAAAACAAGGGGTTGGAAGTTGGCATTGGGGATCTCGTCGGCGGAAGGCGGCAGCATGGAGCGTCCTCGCTGCCGATGCCTGGCTTCAACAGTCCAAGCACATCCAGGCGAGACAGTGCCTCGACGACGCAAACCGACGATACGCACTACTCCCGCACAAGGACGCGATCCACAAGTTTGACGCGGCGGGCGACTTCATGGCATCGCTGCAGAACAGCCTGGCCGAGAGCCCGGAGACGTCAGACGTGGAGGATGGAGATGTCGACGAGAACGGTCTGGGAGTCGGGCACATGGACGAGGAAAGCGAGGCGTTGACGGATTTGCGGTCACGGCGAGCGAGCACCGTCGGGAGCATGGCCGGCCTGGAGACGGCGCCCTTGCACGGGACGGCCGAAGAGGCGTCCGAGGGAGGCGTTCAGAAGGATTTCGATTAACGGGGAAAGGATGGGTAATGAATGAATGTTCAAGGAGAAGATGTAAAACGAGTCTCCCTGGCGACGTGATGCTGCCTACTTAGCTGCGGCCTCTGACAAAAGGGCCGAGGAAGTTGGCTTTGACGTAGGGCCTGGGTATCTTGGGGTTAATTTACGAAGCATAGACATCCATGATATATACATTGTTTACGGGTACATGAGATTGTTCGAGGGCGAGGAGGCTCGTAGTCTGGAATTGAAGCTATCCCGGGTCCATCCCATGGATGCCCATGTCCACTGAGGGACCCTGACAACAGGCTGACAGGCGCTAAAACGCCCCCCCCGGAACCCCACCACCCGATCCATGCATTCGATCCAGAGATAAACACCATCATTCGTCATTCACGGTCTGTCGTCCAAACACCAAAGAAATCCTATACATTGCACTCCTTTTCCAGGACGATATCGATTCCAACCTTTTCGAAACCAACAGCCCACCTAACTCCCGCCCGCCGCATCTCCCCGGCGTGACAACCATGGGAGAACTCGCCGACTACCTCGTCAACAACGACCCCAGTTTCCGAAGGTAACACCCGTCCAATGTCCATCTCATCCAAGCACCGAACTCCCACGTCTAACCCTTCTCTCTAGGTCACGCCTCCCCGCCCTCTACTCCGACTTCCGCCCGCAACGAACCCTCAACCCAGACGGCTACGCCGCAAACGTCTCGGCCTGGCGCCGCGCCCTCTCGCACCTCTCGTCCCGCGGCCTGCTGTCCCGCCGCGGCTCGACCCCGAACCTCTTCGTGCTCTCGCTCGACGGCTCGCTCCTCTCGGCGCTGGAATGTAAAGAATTCGGACAGCCGCTCGCGCTCGGCACCGTCGTGCGCGAAGCCGCCGCCGAGAGGGCGTTTATCCCCTTGCAGGAGTTTACCAGGTCACAGCAGAGCATCTACGCGCGCACGTGGTCGGGCTTGCCGTGGAGTGTTATGAGTTGGACGCTGCGGCAACTGGGTGTTATCGATCCGTCGAGGGGAGACGATAAGTTGCCCGTTGGTCAGTTTGTGGTGGTTGAGAGCCTCGAGGCCGCGACGAAGGAACTCGACAAGATCATGGCCGACAGAGCATCCCGCTTCGATCGGGTATTCACAAAGGCCCAATTCCAAAAAGCCTTCTCGGGCAGCCTCGTCAAGGACCAGCGCATATCAGACACGGACGTAGACGTCCTCCTGCAATTCCTATCCCGAGACAAGGGCGTCATCGAGTACGACGGACAAACCATTCGGATCAAGGGCTCTGGGGAACAAGGCCCCATCACCGAAGAAGACGCCGCCATGGCGTCCCTCAAAGAACTCACCTCGAGCCTAAAACACCAAACCGACCTCCTAAACACCCGCATCGACGAGCTCACCCAGCAGGCCAAATCCGCCGTGGCGCGCAAGAACCGCGTCGCCGCCCTCGCGGCCCTTAAATCCAAGAAAACCGCCGAAGCCTCCCTCGCGACGCGCTACGCCACGCTCAACCAGCTCGAGGAAGTGGCCGCGCGCATCGAGACGGCCGCCGATAACATCCAGCTGGTCAAGGTGATGGAGTCGTCGGGCAGCGCGCTCAAGAGCCTCAACGCTCAGATTGGCGGCGCGGACCGCGTCGACGCCGTCATGGAGCGCGTGCGCGAGCAGATGGGCGCCGCGGACGAGGTCGGGGCTATCTTGTCCGAGGCTGTCGGGGAAGTCGTCGACGAGGCCGAGATCGACGACGAGCTCGAGGCAATGGAGGAGGTGGAGCGCGAGAAGGAGGCCGAGGTGCTGCGGGAGAAGCAGGCCGCCGAGGAGAAGGCGCAGGAGGAGAAGGAGGCCAAGGAGGCTGCCGAGTTGCGACAGAAGCTCGACGAGCTGCCCGATGTGCCCATGGAGGAACCGGCGGCGCTCAAGTCGCCTACGTCGGAGACGGGTATTGCGAATTTAGCCATTTGAGCGAACAAAGGTGACGATACGACATTTGTAATTTACATGACTTAGGATATACACGTCGGAGTTTAACGGTTTCATTGATCTCTTGGGTCCTTGATTTTTTGGACGTATCATATGTGATAGCCTCCATCATGGTATCTCATTAAACAATTCTATTCTATCGTGCCCATCCACAAATGACTCCGAAAACAACAAACTTCATGGTCCGCCTTGTGGTGGTCCAGCCAGAGCCCCTGGGCTGTGTGAAGGAACGCCTTCTTGGCTCGGGCGGGGTGCATGTTGTACATGGCTGTCGTCCCGGCTGGGGTTTTGGTAAGGATAGATAGCTGGGCGCACATCAGAACGCGCTGTCTGCCATGATGACTCGTGGTAGTTTGTTTGGTCATATGGGGCCCAAGTAGCCAGCACCGCGGTGTCCTCCACGGAGCTTGTATAAGAGTTTGCCAGGGTTGAGGAAGGCATTGGGGACGGTTGAGACGTGTGGAGTGCCGCCTGGGGTAGATCCTGTCTTGCAGCCGTGACGGGTGGTGGATATGCGTGATAGCTCTGTGATGTTGAAGGTACATGGGGTGCCTTCGGTTCTGTTGGGATTGCTGGCGGTGGCTGATCCAGAATGGTTGGTGGTTTCGGAGGTGTCATGGGTATTGAAGGGCCTGCCTCTACGACTCGCGATGCCTCCTCTACCGCTTCCTTCTTTGCCTCCTCGGCCTTCCTCTTCGCTTCCAGTCTGCTCTGCTTCGCGATGGCAATCAAGTCTTGAAACGACGAGTCGTGCTTTGCCGCCCACGCAGCCCCGTCAAACTCCTTGTCCTTGACCATTGGCTCACTCTGAATTGCCGACATTGCAGTCGCCCGCCCACCTTGGGTCCGCTCCCAAGCATTCAAGTCATGCTGCAGTTCGTGTCGCTTCCTGGGCCGTACCGAATCGCAATTCGCGTTCCATATCGTGATCCATTCCTTGTGGCGACGCTCGAGGAGCTTGCGAGAGCCCTGGTTGGAGATCCCGAGGTCGGCCAGCTTTTTCCGGAGGGCGACGTCTTTCATCATGGAATAGTTGAGCCCGGGGAGTCGTTCGAGGGGTTTTGTCTGGTGTGCTTGCCGTTGGCTAAAGGCAGGTATTGAGGAGGGCTTGGACTTAGGTTTTGGTGATGCTGCTCCCGTGCAGACTGATACGTGGTCCCATACCTCTCCTTCTTTCATGCGGCTTTGGCAGAGCGGGCATGGAACGAGGCCGTCGTCTATTTCGTCTGGAACTTCTATGACTTGTTGTTCCTCGGGTTCGACGTAATCCGCGTAGCTTTCGGTTCGATTTTTCCTCAGTCGAGCTGATGTCCGTAGCCGCTTGCCCTCCGGCGCATCCGTCGTCTCATCCGATTCCTCCTCTGCTTTTCTCTTTGGCACCGAACTTGTTTCGTTTCGACTTCGCGCCAGTTCCAATGTCGCCGTTCTCGCCTTGACGAATGCTTCGACCGTCTCCTCCATGGCCCAATTACTTCGAAGTCTGGGCTGCTGGTCGGTTGCGCGACAAAGAGGGCATTTTCCATCGTTTGACAAGGCTCTTCGAATGCAGAGCGAGCAGAAGGTGTGGAAGCAGGATGTCATCATCGGGGTCTTGTAGAAATCTTTGCAGACCTCGCATCGCAAGGCGCTCTCCACGGCCGCAAGGCCAGGGAGCGGTGTGGAAAGCCAGTCGGTCGAGTCGGGAACATCGGTATTCGCCATTTGGTCGGAAAAGAAGGTTTTGGGGGGACTAGGATGGGGGTCGAGGATCAATAAGGAAGAAGTGAGGGTCTTGGTTGACGTCAATCAAAGGAAGTCGCTGATGTCGAAGGAAAAAAGAGGTCCGCTCCATATGACGTTCGAGCGCAGAGGTGACGATCGGCTGATATGAGTCCAATGCGAATATGTGAAAACTTTAAAAGGCCCTGGTATCAGACACCTCGACTCCTTGCTCAAGCACGTCTCGTGGAGTCGCTCCTGCAGTTCTTAGTCGCGCCTGGACGCGCTGCCTAAAAGTCCCAGGCCTTCGCTATAGCGATATTGTACTCTGCTCATGAGAAATATGCATGTACCCACTACAGTAAGCACTAGCTTCAAGAAGTGCCACGTGAGAGCGCGTCCACTCTACGCGTTCCCATGATGCCCTCTGGCTGTAGCCACTTTATTTCGTGTTTCTCCCCATTGCTCCCTCCTTCCTCGAAAGAACCCAGCAACACCCTCTTCAAAGCCTTTCTATACCTGGCTCGAAAGTCATCATGGATGAACATAAGAAATACTTGGCAGATCGCCTTTTGAGCGAGGAGCGCCCGGTAAGTATTGCCCCTTGTTCATCAAGCCCAAAACTCATCAATGCCAGATCACATATCGTCTCCTCAGTAGAGCGTTAGATGTCCATGTCAACACCGCCAAGGAGTATGTTGCCAATTTTCGTCATGGCATCAATTTACGAGCAGCCCTGACCTCTGATTAATTAGAATGCTGTACGACTTTCACCAGTACCAAAACGGACTTCGTGCCGATTCTATCCATGCGACCTATCTCGTCTACGGCACCAAGCCTACGGATAACTCCCAAGCCGACGGTGATGTCGAGATGACTAGCTCAATGCCTGAAGACGAGAACTTGTCGGAAGGCGTTCCAACCACGACCCTAACTTTGGCCAGAGAAGAGGACTTGAAAGGTAATTGCCTTGCCAGCAACATGTGCTTCGGGCTAACTCCAAGTCACTTTAGACATCCTAGCAGACTATGAAAGTGTGACGTCTATTCACGTCTATAGCCTTGCGCCCCATCCCCAGAGAGACTTGACGTTATTGTCTGACGTCTCAACGCAATTATCCGAGTACCCCAAGCTTGAAGACCTCGCGGTAGCCGCAAAGAAGTACGGAACCATTCCCAACCCTCAAGTACGCCGGAGAGATCGAAAGTCTCGCCCCCAGCTCGCTGCACCAGCCGCATCAAAGCCTGCCGTCAAGGCAGAGCCAGCCGCATCCAAGTCCACTCCGGCCATCGGGGCCAAGCAGGAGCCAGCCAGCTCAAAGTCATCCGCCGACACCAAACCCGTCAAGCAGGAAAAGTCGGAACTCGTGGCAAAGAAGGAGACGCCATTTTCGAGCGCCCCGAAGAAGCCCGCCGTCAAAAAGAGCGTGGCAGGAGGCATCATGCAGTCGTTCGCCAAGGCCGCCGCGAGGCCACCAAAGCCCAAACCGGCTCC
This sequence comes from Thelonectria blattea, assembly GCA_024115155.1. Classification (NCBI taxonomy): domain Eukaryota; kingdom Fungi; phylum Ascomycota; class Sordariomycetes; order Hypocreales; family Nectriaceae; genus Thelonectria; species Thelonectria blattea. The sequence goes on from JAMQMW010000598.1 coordinate 23,101, forward strand.
CAAGAAGGAGGAGGATACAGCCATGGCGCTTTCCGACGACGGCGAGGCTGACGATACTGATCTGCCCGCCAAGAAGCCGGGTCCGGATCCTGAAGCGTTGAAACAGGCCAGGAAGGAACGTGAAGATGCCCTCAGGCGCATGATGGAGGAAGAAGACGAGGCCGACGAAGCCGAGGCGTCCGAGAAGGAGGAAGAGCCGGCTGATGAAGAGATGGAAGAGGCGCCCGAGCCAGAGCCGGAAGCGGAACCCGAACCTCCCAAGAAGGAAGAGCCGGCAGAGGTATTATCAAGCAGCGGGAACGGGCGTCGGAGAGGCAAGAGACGTGTCATGAAGAAGAAGCGCATTTTGGATGATCAGGGGTACATGGGTATGTTACTCGCATTCAACCCCCTTCGCGTCAAAGCTAACCCCTCCATCTCCAGTCACAATCCAAGAACCCGGCTGGGAATCCTTCTCGGAAGACGAGGTGCCGCCGCCGCCGGCAAAGAAGCCCGCGGTGACGCGCACGCAGTCGTCCTCTTCGACGCCGTCTTCGTCTGCGAGCAAGGCGAAGAAGGCCGCGCCCAAGGGCCAGGGAAACATCATGTCCTTCTTCTCCAAGAAGTAGACTAGACGCGGACGCGGAAGAGCGTTTCGGCATAGAAGTTTTTACAGTATAGCGTCCCGATGAATACCCCAATATTTTCTTTCACTTGTTGGTGCCTATCAAGGCCGCATTCGACACATCGTTGGAGAAGTCTGCGTACTTTGCCGGGTCCGCCTTGATCCTTCGCATGACGGCACCGAGGCGTCGCACGCCTTCGACCAAATCGTCTTCATCGACCCAGGCAAAAGTGAGTCGAATGGCGTTGTCCAAGTCCACGACGTGCTCGTCGCCGTGGACCTGGAACATGTTGCCGTTGCCCACCACGAGCTTCTCCTCGACCTGCGCCACGTCGGCAATCTGCTTCGCCGAGGACCCCTCGGGCAACTCGGCCCAGATAAAGTATCCTCCGTAGACGCTCCCGTCGACCAGCCCGGCCTCGCGGATCGTCACGCCCAGCGGCGCCAGCTGCTCGTGGATGGCGTCCACCATGATTCCGTGCCGGCGCTGCAGCCGCGGGCGCACCGTCTCGGCCAGGAAGCCCCTCAGCTCGCCCGTCTTGAGCAGGCCGGCCAGCACGGCGGCGGTGAACTGGCTCGGGGCGCCGCCCGACTTGGACGAGCCCGTCTGCGCCATGCCAAAGGCAAAGGCCCGCGAGCCCTCGATCCAGCCGGTGCGCACGCCCGGGCCGGCCATCTTGCTGAAGGACCCGTTGCTCACGGCGTGTCCGAAGCCCTTGGGGTCGTCCTCGGCGGGGCCCATGGCCAGCTCGATGTCGCAGAGGCGCGGGAGCATCATCTCGGGCGTCTCGTTGGAGAGCAGCGGGTTCTCGCCGGCGGGCTTTTCGGCGGTGCCGAGGGGCCACTGGAGCAGGTCGTAGACGTCGTCGCAGATGACCAGGGCGTCGTACTTGCGGGCCAGGCGGACGAGGCCCTCGCGACGACGGACCGACATGGTCTTGCCCGAGGGGTTGGAGCACGTGGGCACGCAGTAGATGATGTGGCGGTAGAACTTGCGGTGCTCGCCCGGGTCTTTGAAGGGCTGCGGGATTTCATCGTGTTAGTCCTCGCAGTCTCCGATGAACAGTCAAAAGTCATCCTCTTCTCACCTTGAGCTGAGGCTTCCCCCGCTCCTCCTCCTCCAACCTCACAATCCTCTCCTCCAGCGCCTCCAAATCCACCCCCTCGTCATCCTCTGGAAACGCTCTCAACCGCCCCGCGAACCCCGCGTCGGCAAAGATGTCACACACGAGGTGATACGTCGGCGTGACCAGCCACACGGCCTTTGTCACCGTGGGCTCGCTGAAGCTCTGCATGATGGTCGCGACGCTCTGGCTCGCGCCGCCCGAAATGCAAATGCGCTCGGCGTCGGGCGTCACGCCGTAGTGCGCCGCCAGCCACGTCGCCAACCCCTCCCGCAGCGGCTGGTAGCCCGGGTCCGGCCCGTATTCCAGCGCGGGCACGTAGGCGACCGGATCGGACAGGAGGCGCGTCGCCGAGGCCGAGAGGAGCGGTGCCGGGAGGAGGTCCGGCGCCGGCCAGCCGCGGATGAGGTTGATGGGGTGGTGGTTTGCGTGGGACATGGCAACTGGTGATGGCGGTAGTGGTTTACTGAAAGAAGAAGAAGAAGACGAAGAAGAGGAGGAGGAGGAGGATGAATGACGACACGGAGTGCAGGCGGGAGGCGGGCGGTTTCTTATGAAGCAATAAGACGCAATTCGCCGCCCACCACAAACGGGCCAAATCTGAGACAAGCTGCGATGTCGGACCTGGGAAAACTTGCCATTCGACATGTTCCACGATTCAAAATCTCCATTGAAATGACAGGATGTTTTTCTCAACAAGGAAAGCCCATCACTCGAGGAAAGCGTCTCATTCGTTGACGACGAGATGCGAGGTAAATGGAAATGGTGCCAAGGTTAATCGCGGATAAGTGTGGATAGGGCTCGCTGAGAGCTTCCGTTAACTGTTTCCGCTCCATGAGGATTTCACACAACGGGAGATGAGATGCCAACGAGGTCGGCGTTGCACTGAACATGTCTTGGTCCATGACACGAATGCTGACAAGAAACGCCTCAAGTGCCCCATTCATTCATCATACGTACCCTATTCGTACCTACAATTTCGCAAAAGACCCCTTTTGTTAGCATATCCCATACTCGTGACATCCTGTAATCTTGTATCCTGCCATGTGAACGAAACCACCCCTCATCAAACTTCGTAGGGCTTTGCGCCCTCTCCGAAAATCAGGTACGGCTTTCTCTTGGCCAGGTCCAGAATGGTGTCCGCAAAGACGCCGTTGGCCCATGCAAACCAGCTCCTTGTGTACTGGGTGATGTAGTGCACGTCGATGCTCTCGTGGACGAGGCCGAGCTTCGCCGAGTTTAGGACGAGCTCCAGGCACTCCTTGATCTCCTCGTCGTCATCCGTCGTCTGGGCCTGGATCAATAGACTCATTGGCCAGGCATTCCGCAGGCCGATGTGAGGTCCTACCCAAGCTGTTAGTCGTCTGGAACCCTGTACCGGCTGAAGCCAACTTACCTCCAATGCCCTTAAAGTCCCGTCCCTTGAGGTAGTAGGGGTTCCCCTCCTTGTCCAGGAGCATCTTCCTCGTGTTTTGGTAGATGGGGTCATTGGTCTCGCAGAATCCCATCAACGGAAGCGCCAGGAGCGAAGGATAGTTGGCGTCGTCCATCAGAATCGAGGAGCCGTATCCATCCACCTCGTACGCAAATACGTCGCCGTACTTTTTGTGCTTGATAACTCCATGCTCGAGCACGCCGTCGCGGATCGTCTTGCTCCACTGCTGAAGCGTTTCGGCAAGTTGCTTCTTGCCCACTGCTCGGAGGATCTTGGATGTACGCTGCAGCTCTACCGAGATCATGGCATTGGCAGGGATAAAGAAGCCCAAGATTGTGGCATCATCGCTGGGTCGGAATGCGGACCGGACCAGCCCCGTCCCAAAGTTCAACGGATTGCCCACACCCTTGAGGTTCAGCGTCTCCGTGCCAAGGTTCGTCTGGCGCTGGAAAGTGTACTCGTTGCGTCTGAAATCGCCCGTCTCGGGGTCGAACGTCGACTGCGACTGCTGCTCGAGGACATGCAGCAGTGTGTCAATGGCCAGATACCATCGCTTTGTTACGAAATCGGTGGATTGTGTGTGCTCGTAAAAGTCGTTGGCGAGGGCCAAGAAATGGGCAAGGGAGTCCAGCTCGTACTTGCACTCGAAGACAGCCTTGGGCTCATAGGCCGGGTGGACGTTATCGTCCTGGCCGTTGTTGGAAAGCGGCAAGTCGCTTATTGGTGGTGGCTGGAACGCATTGCAGTAAGGAGACTTGATGACATATTCCGACTGCGTGTTGATGGCACCAACCAGGAGAGCATGGATGGTCGGGTCCTTCTTGGCGAGAGGCTGGTACGGCCGTAGCTGGTTCGTCGAGTCCCGCAGCCATTCAGCAATGATGTCGCCCGTGATGATGAAGGACTGCGGTCCTTCCCAGGCATCCTCGTCCCGGAAACCAAAGGCCCCCATATTAAAGAATCCTGTTTCCTTCTTGCCCTTGGTGTGGAACTTGACCGTCGTGTCCGTCGTGGAGGGAAACGTATTCTCAAACAGGCGCGCAAGATCCGGATCCTGGATGCGCTCCGTCATGTCCTTGATGACTCTCTCGATCTCGTCCGACTGAAACGTTCGACAGTGCGGGCCGGGTCGTTGGTAGGGCAGTGCTCTCGGGCCTGTACTGAAGGGGCGGCTGGAGGACGACGAGGTTAGAAGAGCGTTGGGAGCAGTCGCGGGAGGAGACAAACTGTGCAAATGAAGAATAAACGGTGTATTCGGGACACGCGACTGCGACATCAGCAAGATGCCATTGCGCCTCCTCGGCGCTCGCGATGCGCACGCCGCCGAGCCCAAGCAAGCTCGCGGCAAGCAGCCGGAACGTCATGGCGATGTTTGTGGTCGGTATTCGATGGAGCGATTGGGAGCTGTTTCGTAGGTGCGTCGAACGTTCGCGAGACCGGACAATGTTACGACGATGTTTAGGTGTGTAGGTCCAAGTTGGCTGGAAGGGAGAACAGCCGAGACGCGAGCAGATGGACGGGCATTTAATTATTACGTAGGACCTGGAGCTCTGTACCTGAGACAGAAGGAGCTAATCGGGCGGCTCTTTCTGTGACGCGCGGGGCTGTTTTAGCAGGGGAAGGACGGCGTCTCACTCCAGAAGCTGGGGTACGTTTGGGGTCGTCGGGTGTCTTATTTAGCACTGCGATCGCCTCATGCCGAGATTGTATGTATTCGTACTTCGTACAACGCATAAGAACAGTAAAACCGCTGTTCCGTCTACGTACTAACAGATGCATCAGAATGTATCAACGTGGGTATCAGTCTGCATTTCATTCGCTCCATATCCCAAATACGCCATGACACTATGCCATCTCTCCACCTCACCATCCCCAAGTCCTGCTCGAGGCCGTAAAGACTGGAGGCTTCCACTGTATCTTGGTCGGGTCGATCGTCCTCCTCCGCTTCTGAACCTGTTTCTCCCGCTGCGCAATCAACTTCTCGGGTATCACAATCTTGTGGTCGCTCTTGTGGTAGACCTGCATCCTCATCGCTTGCAACGTGTGCTCGACGTCCTGTGTGGTCATTGCCAGTGCCGTAGAGATTGCCTCGATCGTCACCTTCTCGTCCCGGTCGTTGTAGCCCAGCAACAGTTCCAGAATATTCTCGGACCAGTATTGTCGATAACTGAGAAGTCCCAAGTCAGAGAGAGGCTTCTCGGGTGACCCGAGCTTCCCTTCGATTTTGGACAGTTCGTAGGAGAACTGAATCAGTAGTCGACCGTAACCTTTTCGCTGATACTGTGGTAACGTCAAGATACACGCCACATTGTACCCATCCGCGCTCTCCTTTTCCTTGGAAAAATATCCCACAACGTGACATCCCTTTTCTGTCCGTACTGCCATGATATAAAACAAGAAGGGATCGACGTCGTAGTAGAGCGTCTTGTGATCCAGAAACATCTTGGACAGCAAACAAAGGTTACGACACCAAGTCCTCTGTCGACGACCATCGATTTCGAAAAAGGATACCGTATCGTCGCGATAAATTTCGTTTCCCGGCGGATGTTGGAGCGAGCACTTTCTTCGATGCCTCGAGAAGGCCTTCTGATCTCCGTAATAGCCCAGGCAGAATTCGCAGAGGTAGATGACATCCTCCAGACTGAACAGCTCGGGATATGGCGAAAAGTACCAAGGATAGAGGTCGTGCTTCCCAAATTGAACCTTGGAGATATTTCGGATTCGCGAAACTTCGGTCGGGTTTTGCGTCATCGAGCCTGAGGTACGGAGCTTCTCGATTTCCACATCCCGCTTAAAGTCGTTCAGCTCTTTCTGCGCCTCGGCTTCCTTCTCTTCCGTCTTCATTTCCTCTCCAGCTGGTGTTGCGCCCTCGACACTCGGTCTCGCTTGGGTGTCTCCATCTGGGCCGACCGATGATGATTTTTGGCGCGATTGCGATTGCGATTCTACAAAGTCTTTCTCTTGTCAGGCAAAGTCTCAAGATCACCTGCCACCGCGAAGGACTCACCTGTCCATGGGTGTGGGGTATTAGCCTCAGAGGCGACCGATTGCTCCCTCTTGCTGGGTCGCTTCTGGGCCTTTTTTGACACCTGATTCTTTTTCGATTGGGCGGTTGTAGGGGCTTTCTTCGTTTTCGGCTCCTTGGGCTTGTCTTTCTCTGGATTCGGCCATTCCACCTCGCGGGAGAAGTCTATTCGCACCGCAGGTACCCATTCGTCGAGTCGTTTGTTGAAGTTATCGAAGTTGCAGTAGAATTGCATCCCACTCTTCGTGGTCTTGATGCTCAGGATCTCGGCGCGTCTGGGCTGCCCGCCCTTTTCGACCCATGCGATGCATCCCGTCGCGACGGTTTCGGGTGTCGCAAGTCCTTTTCGCCGCGGGGTATCGGAGCCTACAGCCGCTTCGCCGCCTGGGGTGCCGCCTGCCATGATGGAATCGTCGTGGTCGTGGAGTTATTGATGATTATTTGCTCTGGCGTCGCTTGTCGCAAAAAGTTTGCATGTGCAAAAGTTGGAGGGGCCATGGCAGAATATAGAAACAGCTCTTATCGCAAAGGCGGTGAGGATGAGTCAAGCTTATCACAATCCAAACTCGGTTAGCTCCGATTCCGCTAGCCGGTCCGTTCAGCAAGTTGCGAGAAAAGTCCGAATCCAATCACTCAAAATATCCATACATTCATCCCAGTATCTTTTCAAGCACAACTACGTTGAACAGAGCGCTCAAATAGGTTGGCTTCGTTTTAAAGATTATGGCTCAACTCTCATCGAACTGGAAGAAGCTGCAAGCAAAACTTAAAGCCGAGTCCGCTTCCAAACCATCTTCAAAGCGGAAGCCCGAAGAACCGACAGCAAACCCGCCAGCAAAGAAGACAAAAATTGCACAAAAATCAAGGCCTCAACGGGCCCCAACTCCAGCACTTCCAAAACCGAGGTCTCAAATGGGCGCTGTTCATAGCACCAAAGTCGAGGATGGCCAAAGCAATGCCACATCACCATCATTAGCCATTTGGGCCGAGGACAATGATATTTCTGCAGAAGCCCTAGCTGAGGCTTATGATCTGGGAACGAAGGATAATTCGATGATGCTGGCGTCGGCAAAGGACAAAATCAACAGCGGGCTCATAGAGGGCATCGAAATCGGCAAATACGTCGCTATTGACTGCGAGATGGTGGGTGTCGGACCTGGCGGCCACGAGTCCGTCCTGGCTCGTGTAAGTGTCGTCGACTTCCATGGACGACAGACATACGATTCATACGTGAGACCAAAAGAGAGGGTCACGAATTGGAGGACTCCGGTGAGCGGCATCAGTCAGAAAAGTATGAGATTTGCTCGAGACTTTGAAGAAGTGCAGCGAGACATCGACAAACTCCTCAAAGACCGCATCTTGATCGGCCACGACATCAAGCATGACCTCGAGGCCCTCAAGTTGAGCCACCCAGCACGAGACATTCGAGACACTGCAAGGTACCCTGCCTTCAGGAAACACGGGAACGGAAGGAAGCCAGCGTTGAGAGTGCTGGCTCAACTGCTGCTTGGGGTGGAGATTCAGGACGGCGCACACTCGAGTATTGAAGACGCTCGAGTAACTATGTTGTTATTTCGCAAGCATAAGCAAGGATTTGATGTCGACCATTCGAACCGATACCCGTCTAAGACGGCGCCAGGGGACCGGAAGCAGAGGGGAAAGAAGTTGAAGAGGAAATGAGGTGGAGTGGTAGAGAAGATGTGTGCCTGTCTCATAGCCTTTGTTGGATCTAGATACCCCATAAGACTTGAATTGAGTTCATTTAGCTTCGGTCTGTCTCTAAATTTGTACTCCGTACTGAGTACAAAATACTTTCCCTCTTGTGGTCTTGAGGTTGTAGTTGATCAAGGCTAACACATACCAGACCTCGTCTCCTTGTATATCACATTCATTGCTATATTCCTGAAAACTTGACATTCGACTCTTGCCAATAGGCAAGCGCGGTTTATAAGAAGGAATATATTTTAACACTAAGACATAGATTTCTAATTTAAAATACCCAAGTCATTGTTTGCATATTTCCTCTCAATTTGACCTCATCTAGGGTAGTTGACTTGCAAAGCTGATTAGCTAAGCCTACCAAACCACTAAGAAACCCTTAACGCGTCTGAACGCGTCGCTTTTCTGAACCGAAGAAATCATTCACCACCATTGAACCAGTACAACACGATGTCTCAACCAATGCTTTCCCTCAAGACCGACGAAAAGACCCCCAAGGCAATTCCAAATATCCTACCTTGCCGCATTCACCACAATGGACCTATTACGCCAGTCGCAGATTACTGGAACCCGACCCTAGCAGATGGTATCAACCTACCTCCCTAAACTGTCCCTGCTGACTCTCCTTGGTGACGATTATTGCAGATAAGTCAAAGGTGGCCTACTTCCGAGGCCGAAAACTTCAAGGCAAATCGATCAAACTACCCGAACAATGCCGAGGCGTCGTGATAGAACGAACAACGGACGAGATCCCCCCAGCCGAGACGGTCGATCCGATCGAAGACGGAGACGACGCCCCTGAACGAGTCGGGACAATGAAGGTGACGGCAGAGTTTGACGAGATGGTTGTCTGGGGGCACGAGGCTTTGGGCGATGCAGCTGGCGATCCATACGTTCGAAGCATGGAGGAGTGGCTGCAGGTGGCCGATAAGGTAGGTGAACCATCTCCGACCCTGGTATCAAGATGCTAATGTCGGCGTCAGATTCACTCTTACGAAGAGGATGAGAATACGGAACAGAAGTAAGAACCGTCCCTGGCGACAAGAGTCGGTCAGCAGGAATCATTGGTAGCGATATAGCGGCTGGTAACTAAATGCGGTGCCGCCCGTGGTGTTTGGGCGTCGAATATTGGATATAGGTAATTTATCATTATTTACACATTTGGGCTACCTGACCAAGCGTGGGGAACCTTCCCAGCTTCTGGACTCGGCTAGAAGATCGTTTTCTTTTGCGCCCAAACGATATCATGAATGAGAGAGAAGTTCCCCCAGAACTTTGCAAATAGCATCGCCTACTTCCCTCGTTCTAGCCTCTCCGCCCATGTCTCGAGACCGGATGCCCATCCCGCCATTCTCCAGGGAGTCGAAAACCCGCGCGACCGCCTTCTCTACTGCCAAGGCTTCGTCGACAAGCTGGCACGAGTAGTTAAGGAGCATGGCCAAGCTGAGGATCTGCGCGACGGGATTTACCCACCCCTTGCCGGCAATGTCGGGAGCACTCCCGTGCACCGGCTCGTAAATCCCATTGCATTTCCCTTCTCCAGGGATCCCAGATATACTGGCACTTGGCAGCGTCCCCAAGCTCCCGACAATGGCGCCAGAGATATCCGAGAGGATGTCTCCGAAGGTGTTGTCGGTGTGAATGACGCCGTTGAAGCCACGAGGGTTCTTGACCATGAGCATGGCCATGCTGTCGGCGAGCTGATGGCGAAGCGGCACATCGGGAAACTCCTTGTCGAAGATGTCCTGCGTGACCCTCCTCCAGAGTCGACCGCTGGCGAGAACATTGGCCTTGTCGGCGCTCCAAACAACGGCCGGGCCGCCGCCTCCCTTCCCGTCCTTGCCGAGGATTCGTGCCACGGCGGCGCTCACACGAGCCAATCGCTGCACTTCGGGGGGCGTGTACACCCAGAGGTCGGACGCTTCATTGGGCTCTTCGACCTTGTGGCCAAAGTAGGCTCCACCGCAGTTCTCTCGTACGACGACGAACTTGGTGCCCCGGACGATGTCTGGCTTGATCGGCGATGCCTCGATCAGGGAAGGGACGACGATGTCGCAAGGGCGAAGGTTGGCAAAGGCGTCGAGCCTCTTGCGCAGTTGGAGGAGGCCCGTCTCGGGGCCCGGGGACGCGTCTGCCCACTCCGGGCCGCCCACGCTGCCAAAGAGGACGGCGTCGCTGCGTTGGGCGATTTGCAGCACCTCTTCGGTGATGGGCACGCCGTGCTTGTCGATGCTGCAGCCGCCGGCGAGGTCAAAGGTCCTCTCGAACTTGACGGCCGGGCGGTGCTTCTCAATGACATCGAGGACCTTGACGGCCTCTGCCATGACCTCGGGACCGACGTGGTCGCCGGGGAGGAGGAGGATGCGAAATGTTGCGTTGGCCATTGTGCAGGTTGCTGGCCGTCAGAGTCGTCTCGGCGATGGATTGATGGCTGCCGGCTTATGATGACAACCACGTCGTCAATCTGGGCTCCGAAGAACGGCCCCATGCATGTCGACCTGGTCATTCGGATCCTATGTCAGGCGAGTGAGCGCGGGGGAGAGAGTCTAAGCCGGTGTCTCAACGGAGCGGAGCGTGCCATCAACACCGCCTCCTCCTGGTTCTCCCCGCCGGAGCGTGCCACCCGTGATGTCAGCCCAGGGGTCAGCTTAGCCCCCCGCGGGAAATCTCGGCGCTAATAAGGAGCTTGGAGGGCGGGAACTTCTCTCCAACCATGTATTAGAGCAGATGCCATTCTGGAAGCGTCACTTGAACGATATTCGAACCGAGGAGACTGTGTGACTCGTCAACACCAACTACCTCCCTCCAATTCTAATCACAAACAAACATGGCCCCAGGACGTCTCGACGGCAAAGTGGCCATCGTCACCGGAGGCGCCTCCGGGTTCGGCAAGGGCATCGCTGCCAAGTTTGTCCAGGAAGGGTGCAAAGTCATGATTGGCGACCTGTCGGAAGAATCTGGCAAGGCCGCCTCCCAAGAGCTCGGCTGCAGCTTCAAGAAGGTCGACGTGACCAAGAGGGACCAGTGGGAGGCTCTCTTGAAGGAGACGACGGACAAGCTTGGAGGTCTCGACATTGTGGTAAACAACGCGGGCGCCACCTACACCAACAAGCCGACGGAAGATGTCACCGAGGCTGAGTTCGACTTGGTCATGAACGTCAATGTCAAGTCCATCTACCTGTCGACGGACGTCATCGTCCCTTACTTCCTGTCTCAAGAGAAGCCGGCGTGCTTCATCCAAGTGGCCTCGACGGCGGCGATTCGACCTCGGCCGCGACTGACTTGGTACAACGCATCCAAGGCGGCCGTGGTCAATGCAACGAAGACGTTGGCCGTGGAATACGGACCACGCCAGATTCGATTCAACGCAGTCTCTCCTGTTGTTGGGAGCACGGGCATGTGAGTGTCTTCCTTGAACATATTCTCAACCTTTGACTGGAACATGCTAATCTGGATTAGGACGCATCTGTTTCTGGGAATGGAAGACACGGCCGAGAACCGGGCGGGGTTCGTGTCTACGGTTCCGCTGGGAAGACCGTCGACTCCGGCCGACGTGGCAAATGCTTGTTGTTACCTGGCGAGCGACGAGGCGGCGTTTATTACGGGAGTGAATATCGAGGTGGATGGAGGACGATGCGTGTAAGAGCGAGCTGTTAGTATTCGAATACGAGTCCTGATGATTGTCATTCTGAAGCCCGTTCCTTGATACCGGTATTGTTCCTTCCAAGTCCCGGTCGGTGCTCAAACGGCCCGAACTTCCGGTCCTTCCCCCGCATCCAAGGTTGGCAAGAACGGACCCCAGGCAGCTCCTTCCTCAGGTTTTACGGTCCACCCACCCCCTCTAACCCCTCCTAACGATACCCGCCTCCGCAGTTGAGCCCACACCATTTCGCTTCCAGCTTCGATCCGGTCCAAGATCATTGTCCTCAGCCTCGCCATCGTTCTCTTGTTTCCATCAAGTTTGTTGTTGGTTCTTCATCAAATACTCATCGCCTAGGAGCCCCAACCACCCGGCACTTCCCAGAAACCACCCCGATGCCCCATTCTCATGTCAGCTCAAGAGTACACCAGCTCTGTGCGTGTTCCCTGCAGCACTCGTCCTTCACTCCTAACCGTCGCAGTACCGCTCTCGCCCTCGCCCGGATCTGAGATGCGACCTCTGCGATCGAGACTTCTCTCGCCCTAGCCACCTTAGGCGACATAATAAGATTCACCAACCGTCGGAAACAAAGCAAAAGATTGCTTGCGACAAATGTCATTCTACCTTTTCCCGGCGCGACGTGCTCTTTCGCCATATGCGCACAGCCCACCAGCTCGACTACGTTATCCCGGCTAACCAACAGAGGTCTTGCGACCGTTGCGTCCGCAGGAAGCTCAAGTGCGATCGCGAATTGCCATGCTCCGCTTGCGCTCAATCCAAGACTGCCGGGCCCTGCACCTATCCAACCATTGAAGAATTGTACAATCCTGGATTCCAGCCGGAATTCCAGATTGTCGAGCCAGGTCAACCTCGGGCCATCCAGAACCCTCCCATTGTCAAAAAACCAAGGCGACGGAAGAAGAGAAACACGGAGGAAACAGAGCCGGCACAAGACGGATATGCCGACTTGGCCATTGCGTCCACCATGAATTCCCAGTCGGACTGGTCGACAACCTCGCCTGAAACCTACTCAAGCTTCAGTCAACCGGTTGACTCTACGCTGCTCGGGACTGATGACTTCAGTCCCATTTTCTCGGGCGAGACAGCCTTCACCGAGGACAATTCCATCATTGGTTCGTCTTTGAATAGTGGCGTGCAGTTCGATTTCAGGTGCAGTGGCTTTAATTGGCTGGACTTTGATGCACCCGATGTCGAGCTCGCCGTAAGTCATGTCGTCCACGAGCTTGAGAATCCTACGTCTGCCCCTTTCCCTGGACCAACACTCGACAATCAAGCACCCCCTGTACCTGCATCTCAACAAGCAGAGTCCATATTGCCCTGGCCGTTCGAACACGGCCATGATGGCTCGACCAGATGCCACTTGCCTCCACTGCGCGAGGTTCTACAGGAGTCTTACCAATCAAGCCCTGGAGCTCAAGCATCGGCATTGGAAGGCCTAGTTCAGGTCTTGTCGGAGAAAAGGCTTCCCAAGCCTGAAGACGTGGCCGACCCGACCATTTTGATGGGAATCAACCTTGTCAAGAAGCTTCTTGACGTCTACTTTGCCAACTTTCAGCTAATTCAGCCCATCTTCCACACCCCAACGTGGACCGCGGACGACTGTCCAACCATGCTCTTGGCTGCCATGGCTTGCCTGGGCGCCGTCTTGTCGAGCGATGCTGATGCCGCCAAGCTTTCATCCGCCATTAGCGACTTTTGTAGCCCAATTATCAGTTTGATGGTACGTTATGCGTTCTGACGGTTGAGCTTTAGGCACTGACACTCGCAGGGCGCATCCGACACGGCGAATTACTCGGATACTTCATATCTGGCGTCGCTATGCCTCCACCAGATATACTCGTTGGGGTCTGGCAACAGGCAACTCTATCAAAATGCCGACCGGACCCGTGGCGTGCTGTTCGGAAGTCTGCGGGGTTTGGGATTGCTGAAAACACGCCCTAGCGTCCAGGAAGATGTTGACATAAACTACCCCTACTCCGTGCCTACGAACCAGGCGACCTTGGACGAGGAATGGCACTCCTGGGCATCCAAGGAAAGAGAGACGAGAATTGCATGGGCATCATTCGAGTACGACTGCAGTTTATGCACGCTCACTAGCCGTCGCGGAGCTGTTGATGTGAGCGAGCTGCCGCCCAGACTGCCATGCATGGATGCTTTATGGGAAGCGCCTTCAGCCTATGCGTGGGCTGCATTGAGATCACGAATGATTCCGAATGCTCTCGGTGTCTCGGTATCAAGTGCGATTAGTGCTGCCATAGCAGGAACACCGATACCTGAGAACATCTCAACCTGGGGAAAGCGACTTTGCGGGCAAGTCATTGGACGCCTGTTGTGGGATTTGAAGCAGCTGGAACTCGTCTCGACGACCGAGTATTTTGGTCTTACTTCTCTCTCTACTGGTCAAAAGAAGTCCAAGCAGTCACTTATCGATGGCTTGGACAGGTTGCTTGAGACGATGAACAATCCCATCCACACGGCTGACCTGGTCAGCTACAAGTAAGTTGCCCACCTCAGTCTGCTCTCCGGTGCTAACCGAAATAGCATATCGAGTCTGCTGTGTCACTACTCGCACCTGTACACAGCGGACGACATCATGGACATGATCATTTACATTGTCCACAGCGTCGTCTCCCGGGGTTCTGGCCAGGATCAAGGCGTCGGTCTGGCCCGCCGCCGCCTGGTTTCGGCCTTTGAGAATGATCCTCGTCGAGCCCGAAAGCTCGTGTGGCATGCTGGCCAGATTGTAGCCGTCGCCAACGAGTATCTCGTATCAGCGCCTTGCGAAATCATGCGTTTGTTCATGAGCTACATCTTCATTGTTGCATTTGCCCAGCACTACCCCCGACTGGAGCGTCCCGCGACCACGTTCAAAGCACGGCTGGACGTGCCAAATCACCAAAGCGACCAGATGCAGGCAGTCCAAGAGTGGATTCAATTCGGAGGCAGGGCCAGGATAGGATCCGCCGAAGATATTCTCGCCGATGGTGCGGTCAAGACGATTGTTCAAGACGCGCAGGTTATGCTGCAGAGGCTGCGGTCTTGGGGGTTGGCCGAGAAATTTGCTAAAATCTTGCAGAGCTTCGAGAACAACGGCGGCTACTGATTTAATTATCTCATACAACGACGGCATGTAGATATGAGGTACGACTCAATGACCAGTGTATAGGTAATTAATGTATTGGTTGGTGCAACTAGAAAATGGCGACGCAATTTGGAGGACTGCTGACACCGCCCGGCATGTTGAGGGGAGAACTGGCGACAAAGAAGTCCCATCTGCCGAGCTCTTCGCATTTCCGGCTCAGGTCTTCGAGATCAAACAGCTCACCAATCGGCAGACCCCAGCCGGCAATGAGATACTCGTGCATGAATAAACCCTGCACGTCGGCACCGTTGGATCCGGGATGGGTCTTCTTTGGGGGGTAGACCTCGAAGGACACAGCGTCACCGGCCACGGCAGCGAATCCTTGATCCCAGATCCATCTCAGCATCTCCTCGGTGCCCTCGACGCCTGCATGCTGCGGATTGGAGTTCTGGGCGTAAGCCAGGCGATCGGCGGGCGTCATGTCGTCGTCCCACTCCCTCGTCAAGCCGATGCGCACAAAGAGAATGTCGCCGCGACGGAACTGCACGCCCTGCTGCTCGGCGATTTCCTGAAGCACACGGAGGGGCACGGCATGGTCAGACAGGGCGCGGTAGGCGATGGAGTTGCGGCGGGCGTATGCCACGTAGTCCAGCAGCACGCCACGGCCGCAGATGCCCTCCTTTGCCCAGTGCTGCATGCCGATCCTGGTGCTGGACCGGTCCGAGATCTCGGCGGCCGTGGTGCCTCCGTAGAAGAGGCGTCGCGAAGGGTCCTCGGGCGTGGGGAATGGCGCCGAGAAGTGTCGCAGGCCGTCCCACTGCGACGACTGCTGCGGGTTGAAGATGTACACGTCGTCGAAGCCGGCGCCGCCGAGGAGGGAAGTGATGTGGTGCTGGGTGGGCGCGCGGTTGAAGTTTGCGATGTCGAGCTTGGTGAGGTCCCAGTTGAGGGCGACGCGCTGGCCCGTCTTGACGCAGCTTGCTGCTGCTGAGGCTACCACGGAGGGGGTGAGGAGCGAGAGGCGGCCGAGGCCTTCTTCGCGGGAGTTGGGCTTGGAGGGCCAGACTCTTCGCTTATCGGGGAGCTTGTCGTACGGGAGATTGTGAGGGGACGACGCGGGGGATGTGTCTGGGGATTGTTGGATGGAGCCCATTGTGAGGTATGTTGTGGTTTCGTGTAAGTGAGGGAGGGAGGACGAGGAAGGACAGAGAAGGCGAGGCAAAGATGGTTGACCAAGAGGATACAGACGGCCAAGTTACTCTCCCAAGTACGAATACACATAGCGATTAAACCCACTCTGCCCACCATACTCAGCCTGGCAAGTGAAGCTGATTCCCCACACGGAGTGTGCCATCGACGAGAGTCGCTTGGTGGATTGAGCCGCGCGAAGTTGACCAGATGACATGGATTCACGAGAAAGACATTGTCAGACGCGTGGCATGCGTGGTGTCAGGATTACGCTTACACGAGGTTTTACTGTAATTGAATGCATCAGGGGGAGCATCAGACTGAGACTGGTGCATAAGACTTGTTGGTTATAGATGGCAAGAACTACACAAGAAGCATGCTTAGGGAATATTGATGAGCTGGTCGTCCCAAGCCAACCCGGCCACTTCCTCACTTGGCATCATCCGACAGTCCAACTTACTCGCCCGACGCCTGCTCCTTGACCATGGCGGTGACATCCTGCCCCTTGAGGAAATCGTCGAGCTCCCTCCGCTGCGCCTCGTCCACGTCGTTTACGTGCACGGCAACGTCGTCCCCGAAGCGGGCGGAAATCTCCTCGAGCGAGAGCCGGGCCGTCTCGGGGAAGAAGAAGTAGACGATGGGGATGAAGACGATGCACCAGGCGATGATGACGAGGTAGTACTTCCAGCCGACCTGCTCGATGCCGATGGGCGCGGTCTGCAGGAGGATGATGGTCGAGGCGAATTGGCCAAAGAGGGAGAAGCCCATGCCGATGGGGCGGATTTCCGTGGGGAAGATTTCGGAGACGTAGATGTACATTGTGGTGTCGCAAAAGGTTCTATGGCATTGTGGTCAGTACAATACGTAGACATCCGGGGTGCCACGGCAGGGAGCTGTTGAGGACTCACCCTTGGAACGCGAGATAGAGAAACACGAAAAAGACTCCGGCTGCGTTGCCCGCCTTGTTCGTGGTTCCCGCGTACTCGGCGATGCAACCGACCAGGCCAGACGTGGTGAAGAGGCAGCCAAACAGGCCCGTCATGAACATGCCGCGGCGCGAGTTGACCCTGTCGTGCAGCCACGCGCCCAGAGGGTTGTAGATGACGCCGGCCGTGGTGAGCCAGAGGGCCGAGAGGAGGAGAGGCATGGAGCCTGTTTGGCCGAGGTTGGTGTATAGGAGGACCGAGTAGTTGTTCTGCTGACAGTTAGCCATCTATAGGCGAGTGGAAGGGGGGTGGGAGAGCTGACAATGACGAGAGGACCTGCAAACTCGGCTCCCCATTGCGTCAGGAAACCGATTATCATCCTCTTCCGGTAACTCTTCTTCTTAATAACCGCCGTCCACGGCGTGCACCCAATAGCCTTCAACTTCTCCGTATCCAGCGCAATCTGCATCTTCACCTGATACAGCTCCTCCCTCGCCACCAAATCCTCCTTATCCCCCCCTGTCCTCCTCAGCGCGCGCAACACCTCCCACGCCTCCCTCACCCTCCCCTTCTGCAACAACCACCTCGGCGACCGCGGGATCCAGGCGCTCGCGACCAGCAGCGCCAGCGGGGAGAGGCACTGCACGCACAGGGGGAAGCGCCAGGCGAAGGAAGGGGAGAGGTCGGTGGCGAAGTAGCAGGCGTAGCCGAGCCAGCCGGAGAGCATGTACCCGAAGACGAGGAAGATGGCGTGGTGGCCGACGAGCCAGCCGCGTTTGGAGGGGGGGGAGAGCTCGGAGAGGTACATGGGGCATGCGGTGACGAGGATGCCGATTCCGAGGCCCGAGATTACTCTTCCGGCTTGGAACATTCTTTTGGGAGTTAGGAATGGGGAGGCTGGTGATGTCGGGGAGAGGTAGCTGTGGACGAGAACTCACCCGAGATTCGCAGCGCCGCCTTGAAGAGCGCCTCCGAGGACGGCACAGGCGGCGCCGATTTGGATCGACGTCTTCCTTCCCAGTGCCGTGGCCGCCCACATGACGAAGAGGCTGCCGACGGCTCCTCCGGCGCTGTAGAGGCCGTTGGCCGTTGCAATGGCTTGGGCGGTGCGGTCTCCGTAGCCGGGTTCGCCTTGTTGGGGGAGGTCGAAGAAGGCGTACCATCCCGGTTGGCCGATGGTGCTACCGATGATGGCGGAGCAGTAGCCGTAGGTCTAAGTAGTGAAAGATGTGAGTTGTTGTAAGAGGAGGGGAGTGTAAGGGGAAGAGAGTAGTGAAGAGCTTACAAAGGATCCAAAGGCTACTGCGATGGTGACAAGCCTGTTATACAGAGTTGTCCGCTCGTGCGGTTGGATATTGGGCGACATGATGAATCTCAATCATGAACAAACAAATGATGGGAAAAAGAGAAGAAGAAGTTGTGGTACAGGTTGTCGATCGGAGCAGCTTAGACGTTCAATATATACCAACCTAGTTCCCACGCTTGGGCGCAAAGAAGTTTGCTGTCATCTACTAAACCAGGTCTTGACTCGACCTCATCTGGCAAGGGGCTTTATTAATAAACATCCAATCCCTTCACCTCGTGAGCACCCAACCACTAAGCCGTGTCTCTCGCTTCACGTTTTGGAAGGTCAAAGACGGGCGCGCAGGCTCCGTAGAGATACATTTCGCACCACCCGAGTTACAGCGCGCTACTGTCCCTGAGACGGGGATGCAGCGAAAGCCTCGGCAGGCTGTTTTGCTGATGCCCCATGGGGCCCCAAGAAAGATGCCCTCATCTCTAGTCGTTTTGAGGATAGCCTTCCGACAGCCAAGAAGATCGACTTCACGAACTTTTTACTTTTTTTCGGGCTTCCATTTCCCCATTTTCGTAAATACGTATCCGCTCCTGCCCCAATAGCTCCGTTTGCATCGTGGCTCATGACTCCTTCCTCCCGCTGGACTGGGCTCCGTGAGGTGGCTCCTTCCTCTTACACGGACACGGAGCGTACCACCCGCCATTTCTCACTGCCCCGCTCCTTCTCCAATGCGCGGGTTCCTTCCTCGCCTGATGATTAAACCATTCCATCACCGATGACGGAAATGTTTCCATTCGGCGCTGACGGGCTGCATGAGAACCGAATGCTACGAGTTTTTGGCGGTCTGGCCATTTTGTTTTGACTATTTGCTGGGTTGAGGCAAGGTTGATTCTGAACCTGATACATTGTCCGTCTACGAAAAAGAGCCAACTGCTTGGCACATCTCTCACCATCACACACCATGTCTTCCCTCCCCTTTCAACTCTCCGACGAGACTCTCCTCCAGCGCGAGTGTCAAGTCAACGGCCAATCCGTCCCCGCAAAGTCTGGAAAGCGCTTTGATGTCATTGACCCGGGCTCGGACAAAGCCTGGATCTCGTGCCCGGATTGCAGCGCCGAGGATGTCGACGAGGCGGTCCAATCGTCGTACAAGGCCTTCCAGACGTATTCCAAATGGACTCCGAGGCAGCGAGCCCAATGTCTGCTGAAGTGGCACCAGCTCATCATCGAGAACCGCGAGGACCTCGCCAAGATTCTCGTCTTTGAGACGGGAAAGCCGCTCGGCGAGGCCTACGGCGAGATTGACTACGCTAGTACTTTCACCTGGTGGTTTGTCGGCGAGGCGGAACGAGTTCAGGGAACCACCATTACCTCTTCAGTTCCTGGACGACGAGCTTTTACTATCAAGCAGCCCATTGGTGTCGTCGCTGCCTTGATTCCGTGGAACTTCCCCATCGCTCTCACGTTGAGAAAGGCCAGCGCTGCTTTGGCGGCTGGCTGCACCATGGTCGTCAAACCGTCGCCAGAAACACCAGTCTCGGCCCTCTCTCTGGCTCGTCTGGCTGTCAAGGCCGGGTTCCCGACCGGCGCGCTGAACGTGTTGACGACCAGTCTCGAGAACACGCCCGCTGTTGCAGAAGCGTTGTGTGTGCACACGTTGGTGAAGAAGGTGACTTTCACGGGGAGCACGCGGGTGGGCAAGTTGATCTCTGGTTTGTGTTCGAGGAATTTGAAGAAGACGACTCTCGAACTTGGAGGGAATTGCCCTTTCATCGTGTTTGACGACGCCAACGTCGAGCACGCCATGGACCAGCTGATGAACCTCAAATGGAGACATGCAGGCCAAGCCTGTGTTTCCTCCAACAGGCTCTACATCCAGCGTGGCATTTACGACAAATTCGTTCAAGAACTGGTCAAGAAGACATCGGCCCTGAAGATCGGACATGGCATGGCAGAAGGCACAACGCTTGGCCCGGTCACGACGCCGCGAGCCTTGGATAGGGCGGAAGTGCTTGTCAAGGACGCCACGTACAAGGGCGCCAAGATTGTTCTCGGGACCGGCACCAAGTTGCAGCCGTCGCCGGATCTCAATGGGTACTTTATGAACCCAGTCATCCTCTCGGACGTCACGGACGAGATGCAGCTGAGCCAGGAGGAGATCTTTGCTCCCGTCTTAGGTGTGTCGGTGTTTGACACGGAAGAGGAAGTCATTGCCAGGGCGAACAACACGAGCATGGGCCTGACGAGCTACGCCTTTACCAAGAACGTGGATCGGCTTTGGAGGATGTTTGAGAAGCTCGAGGCGGGCATGATTGGACTGGTGAGTTGTCTTTACTGTTTGCTGGGGATGTGCGCTCATTTGACATGCAGAACACGGGCAACAATTCGTCGGCAGAAGCGCCGTTTGGTGGCATCAAGGAAAGCGGGTGTGGCAAGGAGAGCGGCAAGGACGTTGCCATTGAGGAGTTTCTGATTACAAAGACTGGTACTCTGACGTTGGAGGGAGTGTAGTTTAAACTAATGGTCAGGTGTAAGACTGAGTCACCCTGACTCTGATCAATGACTTGTCTAAAGTTGATGAATAAAAGTCGCTTGCTGGATCAGGAAGAATTGGGTTCTGCTTCGAGTTGCGTCGTAGTGAAGTGCCGCCTCTATTAGCTTATGACTTCAACTCTAGTACACGCCAGGGATGATCCTCCACTTGACGACAGCCCTGTACTTTTCCCAATCCTCGCCATACTTCTCAAAGCAATTGGCATCGTCCCTCCGCTCGCGATGCACAAGCATAAAGGCAAACCACGCCGAGTAAAAGTAAGTAAAGAGCATCCCCCATCCGGCGGCATCCCCCGGAACCACCTGGCGGCCGTCCAGCATGGTCTGCAGACCGGCTCCCGCAACGGCCGACCCGGCCGGGTAGATGATGTATCCGGCGACTCCCGTGGGCAAGCAAAACGGCAGCGACTGGATCCAATCGCCAAAGTAGTTGATGTGTCGGGCCCTCCCCCACCATCCGCCCGTGAGCAGCCGGGTCCCCCGCTTGGTCTGGATGAAGGGCATGCCCGCGACGGACGGGTGCGTCGGGTCGGTGCGAAACCGGTTCTTTTGCGAGTTTGTCGCGCGGAAAATGTACAGCCCGACGGCGAAGACGGCGGTCACGCAGGCGACGCCCAGGGGTCCCAGGTGGACCGGGTGGACGGCCAAGTAGCGACACTGCGTCGAGTAGAGAAACGGAACCCAGACGATGTCCCCGAAGACGAGCATGAAGCCCAGCCCGTCGGTGACAATATCCATCATGCCCAGCAGGCCGGCCTCGGCGAACTGCCCCTCGAGGACGTAGTACGACTGCACGAGCGCGACGGCCACCAGGCTATCGGAGACGTACCCGTGGTCGCGGAACTGCTTTGCCGCGAAGGCGCAGTCGAGCAGGGCCCAGCCGGTCAGGCCGGGACGCATTTCGAGCCAGGCCTTGATGTCGATTTCGCCGATGAGCGGGATGTGCGCGCGGGGGTTGAGTTCGCGGCCGATGAAGAAGTCGTAGATGGGGTTGCCGGTGTTGCCGCCGCGGGCGAGTTCGCGCAGGTCGGGGTTTTTGGGGGTTACGGAGAAGCTGGCGGCGTAGACGTAGATGGAGAGGAGGTAGGAGAGGAGGATGTTGCCGGTGAGGAGTTGGAGGTAGTTGGAGGTAATGAATCTCCAGACGATGAAGTCTGCGCCGTGGAGGTAGGTTCCTACGGCGCAGGCGAGGAGCTGGACGACGGTGGAAGAGAAGGCTGAGAGAGTGAGCATCGATCAATGAAGAAAGGGGAGGGCGGTGAAATTCTCACCATTGAAGCGATACTTGAGCGGGCGTCCCGACTCGCGCAGCTTCGTCCCGTAGACTTCCTGGGCGGGGAGCACGCGGTAGAG
Source organism: Thelonectria blattea (assembly GCA_024115155.1). Taxonomy (NCBI): domain Eukaryota; kingdom Fungi; phylum Ascomycota; class Sordariomycetes; order Hypocreales; family Nectriaceae; genus Thelonectria; species Thelonectria blattea. The sequence goes on from JAMQMW010000598.1 coordinate 45,068, forward strand.
CACCAGGCTGAGGAGGTAGTACGCGGCGAGCCAGGCGGTGGCCTCCCAGCTGACGAAGCCGTAGACGCCGTCTTCTGGCCAGGGGATCTGGCGCTTGAGGTCGGTCCAGGTGAGGGTTGAGGGGTGGAGGAGCGCGGGCGCGGGGCAGCCGGAGAGGTCGTTGCAGCCGAGGAAGAGGAATTGCATGAGGGGGGGGAGGGTGAAGACTATGGCTGTGGCGCCGAGACTAAGGGACGTCAGTTGGAATATCAATTATTGAATTGGATGTTTTGAAGGGCTGGGGAAGGGGAACTTACGGGCCGCCGAATTCGTAGCGAGGTTTTGAGGCTGTCATGATGGAGTTGGCTGCGGTGTTGGTGATGGTGGAGGGAGGTTGAGAAGTCGAGGGTCAATTGAGAGGCGGCAGGACACGAAAGCAAATTTCCCACGACCCAATTAGACCCAAAAGCTTCAATATTCTGCGTCTGCCTCCTTCTCTACCAATTGATTACCCATCCTCATTTCCCTCCCCAAGCTCTCGACCTTTTGTATCCCCCAACTTCACCACCCAAGAGAAAATGAGCCCAGTTTGTCCCCTCCGGAAGCTGCTCTTCCGCCCCACTCACCTACTCGCACAATCCCCACCGACGGAACCAAGGCGGTGCAGGGTGGATTGACAAAACCAAGCATCCTCGTTGGTTGTGTTCAGTTACGAGGAAAAGCTGGGATCGCGAGATGAACGAGATATGGATCGGGACAGAGGGTCTTTTGGCTATGGGGGATGGACTTTGGAAGACTTGGCATTGAGGGAGCTTTTACTCGGTACTCCGTACTCCGTAGGTATTCGTATGATCTTGTCTAGGACTTGTGCTAGGTTAGGGTCTTTTTGTGTCTGATGTGGCTCGTTTTCGTATTCGTCCACGTGGAACATTTGATGAGGTGCGGTACCAAGGCGCCCAGGTACTTGGGTAAGTAGGGACGATCTAAGTTTACTAGTAGATACTGTAGAAGATTAATGGAATAAATTCAGATTTACAGAATATTCTACGGATACGACGGGGGAGGATACAAAGTTTTACCGTTCATTCAAGGGTACCTAGTAAGCATGTAAGACCAAGGTAGCAACCGAATGCAAGCCACCAACTAACTTGACGACGAGACAAGAGCCTCACATATACACGACGACATTGCATTCTTGACAATTCGGGAACTAGTAGTACGAGTAGTAGAATCGTCACATTGAATAGCATATTCAACAGACTTTTTATTTCTAGTGGTTTGTCTACGCTTGTTCCTAGCCCGTCATCCACCCTCATCCAACTGTCCACGACTGCAAAACCAGACTCACCCAGCACCAGCAAAAATGAACAAAAAAAAACATACAACAGCAGGGATTCCCCGGTCGTCACCGACCCGAGTACTAATCTGCCGCTTCTCAGTTTGACGTGCGGAGAGCAGACGGGATCCAGTATTGTCTGAGAGCTATGGTCGTATGTGATGTGTCGAGGCTGTACCACGACTCAAGGAGGAGGGCAACGGGACTTTGGAGAATAAAAATAGAAAAGACTCAGAGCAAAAAAACATACAACAGCGAGGATTCCCCAGTCGTCACCGACCTGAGTACTAATTCGCCGCTTCTTAGCTTGACGTGCGGAGAGCAGACGGGATCCAGTATTCTCTAAGAGCTGTGGTCGTATGTGCTTGGATTGGAGCTGGGAGAGGATATGAAGGAGTTGTTGATTGACGTCGAAGCTATTAGCACAGGTACGTTACATTGGAAAGTGTATACTTACTCTTCCTCACCTCTTTAGTCCCCTTAGCTAGGCACTCGAGCAAGCATAGCCTAGTCTGTCACCTGTCATTCGCGTCAGTGCTAAACTCAATGCAACCACCCCGAACTGAGACGCAAACGCTAAAGAAACCGATATTATCTATTGTCCTGGATAGCCACGTGAGTGGAAACAAGTCTACTAAGCAGTGTGCCCCCCTGAATTGAAAACACGAATGCACCAAACCAGGTCTGCCAAAATCCAGACAACTCCAAGAATCCATCCATTCGCATGTGTGCTGTTCATCCGAGAATGTGACCGGCAACCCCTTTGGCAACGGCACATCGTGAGAAGAGAAGTTGTGGCCGGGCTTGCGGGATACTGAACGTGATAGTTAGATTGTTGTAGATATGAACAGAAGACTAGTAGCACTTACCTCTCGACTGAAGAGTTACATGCCATGAGTGACGGGGTCATCGAGAAACCCCCCTGAAACCAAAGTCATACAGATAACCTCAGTTCCAGAGAAGCCGCCCTCAACGACCCCCAGAGACCCAGCTGGGTCACTTCTTGCCGGAGCTGCCTCCATCGTTGGAAGAGCTGCCGCCAGCAGGCTTTGGAGCAGGCTGGGCAGGCTTGTGAATTTGGGGCTCCGAGATGGAGACAAAGATCAGGGGAACTGTAGGAGGCATGATTGTTTAGCTGCGTTGTTGCGCGAGATGATCTGGGAAAGGGGGAAACGACTCTTACAATTGCAATGCATCTTTTATACGTCTTTTTTCTTCAACCTCGACGACTCGATGACTTGGCTCAGACCTCAGGGAGTCAGAGATGATGCCCAGAGAATGAGAGTCACAGGACTGGGAAACTTGGGACGACGCGTTCGACGAAGGGTAGACCAGCCAATGTGAAGCCAGGAGAAAGAGTCGTCAGCGAATATCTCAGCATTAGTAGTCCGAAAGTCTCACCCGCCTCTGAGCTAGCCCACCTACACGGGGGGGGGACGGACGGACTCTTTGAGCTGAGGAGGGGGTATGAGGCTCGGAGTTTTGTATCACTCGGAGACGGGGCGGGCAACGCGAGCATAGATCGACTCACGGCGGGAGCTTCTGGAGAATGGAGTCAAATGGACGCATACACGGGCGGAGCGCTAGGCCGGGATCGGGCGGGATGCGCCGCGGAGATGAGCCTGGCAGGGCTGAAGAGGGAGGGGTGGGTGGTGGTTTTGTTTGCGCTTTTGAGTGGGAGTACACGTGTTTTCCATGATGGCATCAGAAAAAGTCTTGTGTTACGCCGGAGAGGGGGGTGAGAAGGGCGCGGCGATGGACCAAATAGGAGTTGGACGAAAATGTTGCGCCGCCGAGACTTTCGCGAAGGCAGTGAGGCCGAGACTTTCGCGAGCGTTGACTGAGGCAGTGAGGCCGAGATTGTTCGGTGGTGGAGAAACGCAAGTGATGGAACTCGGACTTTTCTCGATTAGGCGACACGCAGCGCCGGGGCTAAGAGAGAATCGAGAAGTTTACGAATATGACTTGATGAACGGCGACATGTTGACGTGGTGATTGGTCGGATTGGGTTGAAACAAAAAAAAAAAGGAACGATTGATTCATGGGCTGTTTGTTGGTTGGAAGGGCTTTTGGTTATGACTGCGTCGAAGTGTCGCGCGCGCGGGGGCTGATGTGGCTCATGGAGGGGGAGTCAGAGGATGAAAGTCGAGTGGCAGTGCTGGTGATACGAATAATAAACTGGGATGTCGTGGGGAACAAGAGTTCCGTTTTGTGAGGAGTATAAGAAGGGGAGGGCTGCTGTTTGTTGTGTGTTGAGTGTCGTAATTTACATGTCAACTTTTCTTGGGGATTCTTCCTCACTCAGTATTTTGGTCCGGTCTGTTCAGACTGAGGCTGGACTATTTTGGCAGAAGCTAAAATCACTTTTATTGATCATCTTTTTGCAAGCCATTTCTCATTCTGCGACAGGTCTCCCTACCTGAGGCCGATATTCAGTATCAATCCTCACATATCCCTCCTACGGTCCTACCATCTCGATTAGTTCCAGCACCAGCGCTCACAAGCAACGGCCATGACATGGAACTAAACGCACGTCCAGGCCAATTCACTCAGCAGCCAGGCCCTCCCTCAGTTCAACCAGCCGCCAATGACAAAAACACCACCGAACAGGAGCATTCAATCCGCATGAACCAACTGCCTGTCCCCCTCCCATTTGGCCGGTCTAACGTTGGTGCCTGGGACCAATCGAAACTTGGCCTCTCAGGTTCACATGCAGAAGCGCTTGGTGCGCGGCCAAGCAGGCAGTCAACCAAGCAGAGCGTCTCAATCGGGGCACTCTTATCCGACCTTGTGAAATGACGCAGATGCAACGTCAAGCAGAGCCCGAATTCACCCTATGAGAAGCTGCATGATAAGGCGGGGTATGTAACTAACGGCCAGCCGTCCCGTCGCTGAAGCAATTCGTGCCAGAGATGAGTACGGGAGTACATTCATATCAAGGGCGTCCTACTCGAATGAGGACCCATAAACACCCGATGTGCCATTCCAGAGTACAGACAAGTCGTGCTGATGATACAAGGCCGTCCAGAGTCTGTTCACGACTTGAAGTGCACTCGCAAATATAAGCGCTGGGAGTTGGTGATTGAGGTGCACAGTGCGGTCACGCTGAGCTGGCCTCACCCGCTATTGATACATGCCTGAAGTGGCGGCCTAAGGACCCTAGCTCTCCCGTAATCCGGTGGAGGCCTAAAAATAACCCGACAGCGGCGAGACGAATGCTGAATGAATTACCGGTATTATGGCTCAACAGTTTCCCGTCTCGACCGGTACGAATAGGTAGATTAAAAAGCGCCATTTACCGGTATGTCCATACCAGAAACGGAGGCACAAGCGGCAACGGCTTGCCAAGAAATGAGAAATGTCCCATCCTGCTCTCGCAACTCCAACAGCTCCATTTCCCACAGCTCCATTTCCCACAGCTCCATTTCCCACAGCTCCATTTCCCACAGCTCCCAGCTCCCACAGCTTCCCGGCCTGATCTCCCATCAAACAGGGATCCCCCACCAAAATGAGAAGAGGGCTGTGCGGGCTGTGCCACTTTGTGCCTTGTGCCACTGTGCCCGCAAAGTCTCAATCTATCGCTCCCACCTCTTCCACCTGCTTCCATCCAACCTGCATCCGACCTTGTTCGTACACACACACTTTCTCCCTTTACAATTCACACATAAATCACACCAAACCGTCCTCCCTCCCCAAAGCAAATCATCGGGTGACTTGGCCTCCGCCTCCCTCGTTGCGTTAACTCCGCTGTGAACACGTAGCGCCTGTCACCTGACCCGGGAGCTCTTAAGCGTCAGCTTAGCGCACGACTTTTCCCCTCCAAATTTCATCCATCTCTTTTTTCCCGACAAAAACATTTGCGTGCGTCATTTTGATTCTTTGTCAACCCTCCACCACCCTCCATTGTCGCCTATTTTCATTTCTTGGAGGGTGCACGACTCGTTTTCCCCCGGCTTCTCTCGTCATTTTGGTCTCGCCGCCGTCGTCTCTGAGCTCGACGCACCCGAGGACCCCCCTCCATTGAACGACTGGACCATCTCGCTCATGCCGCTCTCTGGCATTCGTCGGCACAATGCTACCCGATGAGGCCATCGAAAATGCCGCCGAGCAGCTCGCCGAGTACCGCAAGAATGACACCCTCAAGGACATCCTGGAACGCTATTCCAACCTCATCTTGGACTACAAGCGTCTGAAGAGCGACTACGAGGAGGAGCGAGAGGGCCGGGAACGCTACAAGCAGCTGGCTCGCGGCCAAGAACGCAACCCTTTCGCCCTCGTCGTCATTGACGGAGACGGCTACGTCTTTGACGAGACCTTTGTCGGCGCCGGCGAGGAGGGAGGGAGCAGGGCCGCCAAGCAGCTCAACGACTCCATCAAGGCGAGCCTGCGTCGCAAGGGCCTGGAGGGCTGTGAGGTCATGATACGTGTATATGCTGACCTCGTGGGCTTGTCCAAGTGCCTTTATAAGAACGGGCTCTGCGGCGCCGAGAAGCGGTCGCTCGCTCCCTTCACCTCGGGCTTCAACCGATCGTACGGCCTGACGGATTTCGTGGACGCTGGCGAGCTCAAGGAGAACGCCGACTTCAAACTGAAGGCTATGCTGCGACTCTACGCCGATAACACCCAGTGCAAGCACATTTATTTCGCCGCGTGCCACGACGTCGGCTACGTCTCCGACCTTACTCCCTATAGGGGTAACGCGGAGCGCTTTACCTTGGTCCGCACGCCAAGTGCTCGATTCCACATGGAGTTTAACAAACTTGGCATGAATGTTGAAGACTTCCCCGGCGTGTTCCGCGCTACGCCTCTGTTATCTCCCGCTTCTGCAACCGGTCAAACTAAGAAGAATTCGATGAGCATGAGCAAATCCTCGGCCCAGATATCCTCAAATTCTGCGCAGCAACGGTCAACATCTCCGAATGGCAGCAAGATCTGCCAATTCAACGTGATCGGTAAATGTAGATATGGCAGCTCCTGCAGGCTGACCCATATCGACGCCAAATCGTCGTCACAACTGAGCCGTAACGGTTCGCCGCCGTCCTATAAGAGCCAGAACTGGAGATCAGACAACGACGGCTCCTCCTCCATGAGCCGAACCGCCGGCTCGTACGCCCCGGGCAATGACATTGCCTCGCTACCAAGGCCGCACGATATCCCCGAGGACCACATCGCCCTCAACGAACACGAAGAACGGCTTGACGCGTACATCGTCCCTCCCACCCCGGATATCTTAAGACGAATTAAGCCGTCTCCCGGGCAGAGGAAGCTCTGCAATCAAAAGCAGCTGACGGGATACTGCCCCAACGAAGAATGTGAATTCGACCACGCCCCGATCCCCGACGAGCTCAAGCCCGCCCTCGAAGCGCTGTCACGCTCCGTCCCTTGCCCCAAACGCGGCAACTGCCGAAAGCTAAACTGCGTATTCGGCCACGTCTGCCAGCGCCTGGACTGCAAGCGCCGTGGCGGGAAGGCTTATTGCCGCTTCCCTCCCACTATGTGCATGGCCGACTTTACGGTGGCGGAATACGTCCCGTCCGTAACCTCGGCCGCGACGGATGCTACCTCGACGGTAGGCTGGGGGGACGAAAACGACCACGATCAGGAGCACGACGGCGAGAACAACATGCTCTCGTTTGAAGGAGACGACGAGGGTGCGAGCATCTAGGAGGACTCGGCACGCGGTCGGAACTTCCCAGCGGTTGGGACCATTGTGGAGGCTTCTTTCTTCTCCAACGCTTGACGAATGCTTTTCTACGAACTTCGAAGCACACCAAACATCGACCGTCACCCCGAAGGATGACTGCTAACCAGAAACGAGGTTAAACCGGAACCCAAAAGGAGCAAAACGGTGGTCGGCACCGATACCATCAGGTTGGTCCGCAAAACGCAGAAGAAACTTCACTACCCTCGGGACATGCTTGGGATTGAAGCGAAAACTACGACCGAACTTGAACGAGATCCAACAAACTTTATTGCCCGACAAGAAAACCAAACAACTTGGATCATTCCGCCGTATGCCTCCGATGACGATTCACCTAAAGAGGATTTTGGTCTGGAAGAGAAGTCAGAACCCAAGGCAGTGTGAGATGGGAGTGAGGAATGGAGGGAAGAAGAGTGCAAGGAAGCGAGCGAGCGAGCGAATTGTGAGGGAAGAAAAGGTTTCGACTTGGTTGCAAGCATCGGTGGACTGGCGACTGTTTGATGGTTCTGTCTATCGGCTGGGACACTTACGGAGAGCGCAACTTGACTTGAGGCTGCTCTCTCGTGGCCAGACTGCCAGGACGACACCGACCATCAGTGTGTGTATGTGTGCTTGGAGGGAGCGGAGGAAACGAAAACGACAAAAAAGAAAAATGTTGAAAAACGGGACGAGGCATGGATTCAAGGATTGGCCAGCAGGCAACAGGGCGACCATGACTACGTATCAAATTGTATCTTGTAGTTGAATCCGAGTTGTATGGACTTGTTGGGAGTGAGGTTGTTGTCTGTCAGATTTGAGTGACCGCTGCTGAGTCCGTATACGAGACTCCTCTTTATCTCTTTCCACATACCCCCGAGTTGAATCATGACAGAACTATGCGTTCAAAATATTCCAAAGACTCAAAGGTCCATCTTGCGATTAGCCATAACATGACAAGGTCAAAATGTCTCTTGCCAAGATCGAAGCAGCCCGTCCGAGGGGCTTCCGATTCTCTCGCGGGCCACAGTGCTCGAAATGGGCCCCTATTCGAGTTGGATATGTTCAGTAACTCGTTGAGAAGATTGCATGTCATATATATGGTTATGAATCATTACATCGGCCTATGCATATTTCAAACCATTTGATCTTGACATTTGTCAAGGACCGCCGACCCTGACAGACCAAAGACAGCGGGGAGCCAGCGAGACAGGAAAGGCCGGGAGCATGGATCTAGGAACCCGAGACATGGCCTGACATTTTGAAGCAGAGTTGGGACAACAGAGCCGCGGGCTTAGGACTCCTAGATAGATCTTTCAGCTGGCAGCTTAAGCGACCACGAAGAAGGGGAGGCAGGAGCCAGCAGAAGAGGGACGATTAAGGGTTAATTTGACTGCGTGTCTTTGATCCCTAGATTATCGCCACGTCCCAGCTACCATTATTGAGGATATCTCTTTTAACCTCTTCGCTCGTCCTTGTTTTACTTTGTACCTTGTACCATGTCATATCTCCTTGTCAAGTATCGCAGTCGCTTCTAACTTCGTAGAATCCATAGCAAGAGCCGAAGAGCCCGTTATTTCTTAATGAGGTTTACATTCATAAGAAAATCTCCCAATACTCACAATGTCTATTCTTTCTAAACTTATATGTTTAATATGGGATTCGAAGAACATTGGCGCTACAAGATAACTCAACGACGTCCAGACGTTGTCAAAGTCGTCGTCCCCGCCTTCATTGGAGAGGTGTGTCGCTGAGGGTTCACTACGATGATCCATTCGATTGGTTTAAATTTCATGTGGTTTGGAAAGTAAGCTTGGGAAATGTGAAAGGAATTTTAGGAAATAAGGCAGCAAGGCCCTGGGCTGGTCTAAGGTGGTCATAAGTCAGTTTAAAGGACACCGCCGCCTTTCACATGGAACTGTATTCACTATTCGCCATGTCGAGACTCGACACTGGACAGCTCTTGCCTCATTAGCATCTTTCATCATGAAATCTACGAGATGGACTACACCTACTAAGGCACCTGCCTCATCCACTCACAATGAATTCACGATATGGCCTGCACCTACCTTATCCATTGGTAATGGAACTCAAGGTAGGACAGCACCTGCCTCATCCATTCACACTGGAGACTTCGATGTGGACGGCTCCTGCCTCACCAGTCACCATGTGGACTGCCCCTGCCTCATCTACGAGTCGACGACACATCACGAGTCACATGACTGAGCCCTTGGTGCAAAAACAATTAAGGAGACTGTATTCAAGGAAAAAACTACTTTTTTGGGGGAATATTCGTCAATCTGTTCACTCCCGTTCAAATCATGATTCGTACCGTGACTTCCGTTGATCCGTTTCGCATCCATCTCGAACAATTACCACCAAAACACACTACAGCACAAACAATTCGACGTTGAGGCCCTCAATCTCCCCCAAGGCGCTGATGACTGGCGTCTCGAGGTTGTAATCCGGCTCCCAATCGTCCACGCCCGGCGACCTGGGCGCCTCGAGCCCCAGGATCACGCTCCCGAGGTGGAAGACGCTCGAGCGCCAAAAGGTCGCCTTGGGCTTGGACGTGGGGAGGCCGTCGTGCTGCATCTGCCTCAGGAGGGAGTCGTGGAGCTGGATGGCCTCGATGGACTCGCCAGCCCCGAGAAGAGCCTCGGCGTCATAGAGAGCGGTCAGGAGCTTCGTCACGTGTTCATTCCGCTTGTTCAGGATGGCATCTGAAACACGGTCAACGTCGACTATGCGGTGGCGTCCTTGGAGGAGCTCAACTCACTCAGGACCTTCTCGGGCAGCGGGAGGCCCAAGGTATCGAGAGGACCCTCCGAGTTCAGCACGGCCAGCTCGCTCATCTTCTTGAACAGCTCCGACGCCGAGAAGACCCAAGAGACGTACAGGAAGACGACGGCCTCCTTCCCGAAGGAGGTGGGTGCGGCTTCCTCGAGGTTGGACAGCCAGGTCTGGCCGGATGCCGCGAGGGCCTCTTCCAACTTGTAAGTCTGCACAATGTAGGCGATGTCGACCAGGGTCTTGAGGCTGACAGTCTTGGGCGCATCTTCAAGGCCGTGGACAACGTCCAAGACGATGACGAGCGCGTCCGAGTTCAGACCCTTGACGGTGAGAGCCGCTGGTGAGTCCTTGAGCAGCTCTGAGAACACCGAAGAGGCGGCCTTGAGGCGCTGGGAGGAAACGCGCAACCGCAGGAGCACGTTGTCTTCAGCCTCATCTTCGGAGCCGGTGGGAGGGGTGGCCTCGCCAATGGACACGGGAGAGGACAGGGGCGTCTCTTGCTCCACGCCGTTGGTCTCGGGCTCGGCGGGCGCGGCCGCTGGCTCTTCAGCTGGCGCCGCGGGTTCCTCAGCCTTCTCCTCAGCCCCGTTTATAGGGGCCTCGTCGGCAGGCTCGGGAACGGCCTCAACCGCGGGAGTGGGCTCGACCTCCTTGGCAGTCTCAGCCTCAGGGGCGGCCTTCTCCTCGACCACGGCTTCGGGCACGGGCTCCTTCGCGGGGGCAGCTTCGGGCTCCTTCGCGGGCTCGACTTCCTCCTTGACAGCTTCGGGCTCAGGCACGGGCTCGGGTGCGGGAGCAGCTTCAGGCTCCTTTGCGGGCTCGACCTCCTTGGGGGCTTCGGGCTCGGGCACGGCCTCGGGAGCAGGCGTAGGCTCCTCGGCGGGGGGTTCGACTTCCTTGGCAGCGACCTCGGGCTCAGGAACAGCCTCGACCTCCTTCACTGGCTCGACCTCCTTCTCAGGCTCGGGGGCAGCTGCGGGCTCCTCGGCAGGGGCTTCGGACTCCTTGGCAACAACCTCGGGCTCAGGGGCAGCTTCCACCTCCTTCGCAGGCTCCTCCTTGGGGGCTTCCACCTCCTTAGGGGCCTCCTCCTTAACGGCCTCGGGTTCGGGAGCAGCTTCGGGAGCAGCCTCAGGGGCAGCCTCGGGCTCCTTCGCGGGCTCAACCTCCTCCTTGGCAACCTCGGGCTCGGGCACGGGTTCGGGAGCGGGAGCGGGAGCAGCTTCAGGCTCCTTCGCGGGCTCGACCTCCTTAGCGGCTTCAGGCTCAGGGACAGCCTCGGGAGCAGCCGCAGGCTCCTCAACAGGGGCCTCTGGCTCAGGGGCAGCGACCTCAGGCTCAGGGGTAGCTTCGGGCTCTTTAGCAACCTCGACCTCCTTCTCAGGTTCGGGAGCGGCCGCGGGCTCGGGAACAGCCGCAGGCTCCTTAGCAACCACCTCGGGCTCGGGAGCAGCCTCAGGGACAGCCTCGGGCTCCTTGACAGTCTCAACCTCCTTCACTGGCTCGGGGGTGGCCTCAGGAGCGGCTTCAGGCTCCTTGGCAGGCTCGACCTCCTTGGCCGCCTCAGGCTCGGGGACAGCCTCAGGCTCCTTGGCAGCGACTTCGGGCTCGGGAACAGTCTCGACTTCCTTCTCAGGCTCGGGAACGGCTTCCGGCTCCTTAGCAGCGACCTCAGATTCCTTCGCGGCCTCGACCTCCTTCTCGGGTTCAGGAACAGCTTCGGGCTCCTTCACAGGCTCGACCTCCTTGGCGGCTTCGGGAGCAGGCGTAGGCTCCTCGACGGGGGCCTCGGGCTCCTTAGCAGGGACTTCGGGCTCAGGAACAACTTCGGGTTCCTTGGCAACCTCGACCTCCTTCTCAGGCTCAGGAGTAGCTTCGGGGGCAGCCTCGGGGGCAACCTCGGGCTCCTTCGCGGGCTCGACCTCCTTGACGGGCTCGACTTCCTTCTCGGGCTCAGGAACAACTTCGGGTTCCTTAGCAACCTCAACCCCCTTCTCGGGCTCAGGAGTAGCTTCGGGGGCAACCTCGGGCTCCTTCGCGGGCTCGACTTCCTTGGCAGCCTCAGGCTCAGGGGCGGCCTCAGGCTCCTTCTCGGGCTCCGTCGCAGCGACCTCGGGCTCGGGAACAGCTTCAGGTTCCTTAGCGGCCTCGACCTCCTTCTCGGGTTCGGGCACAGCTTCAGGCTCCTCAGCGGCGGGTGTGGGTTCAGGAACAGCTTTAACCTCCTTCTCAGGCTCGGGGACAGCCTCAGGCTCCTTGGCGGCAACCTTGGACTCAGGAACAGTCTCGGGTTCCTTTGCAACCTCGACCTCTTTCACGGCCTCGGGCTCGGGGACAACCTCAGCCTCCTTGACGGGCTCAGCTTCCACCACGGGCTCAGCTTCCACCACGGGCTCAGCCTCCTTAATGGGCTCGGCCTCTTTCACGGGCTCAGGAGCGACCTCGGGCTCCTTAGCAGGAGCTTCGGCCTCCTTGACAGGCTCAACTTCCTTGGCAGCCTCGGGCTCAGGAACAGCCTCGGGGGCAACCTCGGGAGCAGCTTCAGGAGCAGCTTCGGGCTCCTTGGGGGCCTCCTCTTCTTTAGGGGCCTCCTCGACCTTGGGAGCCTCGGGCTCAGGAGCAGCCTCGGGGGCGGCTTCGGGCTCCTTGGGAGCCTCGACCTCCTTGGGGGCTTCAGGCTCAGGGGCGGCGGCGGGAGCAGCCTCAGGCTCCTTGGCAGGCTCGGGAGCAGCTTCGGGCTCAGGAGCGGCCTCGGGAGCAGGCGCAGCCTCCTCGACGGGAGCCTCGGGCTCCTTGGCGGCGGCCTCGGGCTCGGGGGTAGGCTCGGGAGCAGCTTCGGGCTCCTTGGGCGCCTCGACCTCCTTGGCAGCCTCGGGTTCGGGAGCAGCCTCAGGGACAACTTCGGGTTCCTTGGCAGGCTCAGGAGCAGCTTCGGGCTCCTTTGTGGCTTCAACCTCCTTGGGGGCCTCCTCTTCCTTGGGAGTCTCCTCGACCTTGGGAGTCTCCTCTTCCTTGGGAGTCTCCTCTTCCTTGGGAGTCTCCTCAACCTTGGGAGCCTCAGGCTCAGGAGCAGCTTCGGGCTCCTTCACAGGCTCGACCTCCTTGGCGGCTTCGGGCTCGGGAACGGCCTCGGGAGCAACTTCGGGCTCCTTGGCTACCTCGACCTCCTTGGGGGCCTCCGCTTCCTTGGGAGCCTCAGACTCAGGAGCAGCCTCAGGCTCCTTGGGGACTTCGACCTCCTTGACAGCCTCAGGTTCGGGAGCAGCTTCAGGCTCCTTGACGGTCTCGACCTCCTTGACAGCCTCGGGTTCAGGAGCTGCCTCGGGGGCAACTTCGGGCTCCTTGGCAGGCTCAGGAGCGGCTTCGGGCTCGGGGGCGGCTTCGGGAGCAGGCGCAGCCTCCTCGACGGGAGCCTCGGGCTCCTTGGCGGCGGCCTCGGGCTCGGGGGTAGGCTCGGGAGCAGCTTCGGGCTCCTTGGCAACTTCGACCTCCTTGACAGCCTCGGGCTCTGGCACAGCCTCCTCCTTGGGGGCTTCCTCAACCTTGGGAGCCTCAGCCTCCTTGGGGGCCTCGACCTCCTTGGGAGCCTCAGCCTCCTTGGGGGCCTCGACCTCCTTGGGAGCCTCAGCCTCCTTGGGGGCCTCGACCTCCTTGGGAGCCTCTGGCTCTGGTACAGCTTCCTCTTTGGGTGCCTCGACCTCCTTGGGAGCCTCGACTTCCTTCACAGCCTCGGGGGCAGCTTCGGGAGCGGCTTCGGGCTCCTTGACAGCCTCGGGGGCAGCTTCGGGAGCGGCTTCGGGCTCCTTGACAGCCTCGGGCTCTGGTGCAACTTCCTCCTTGGGAGCCTCCACTTCTTTGGGAGCCTCCTCGACCTTGGGAGCCTCGGGCTCTGGTACAGCTTCCTCCTTGGGAGCCTCCCCCTCCTTGGGAGTCTCCTCTTCCTTGGGAGCCTCCACCTCCTTGGGAGTCTCCTCTTCCTTGGGAGCCTCCACCTCCTTGGGAGTCTCCTCTTCCTTGGGAGCCTCGGGCTCTGGTGCAGCTTCCTCCTTGGGAGCTTCCACTTCTTTGGGAGCCTCCTCGACCTTGGGAGCCTCGGGCTCTGGTACAGCTTCCTCCTTGGGAGCCTCCCCCTCCTTGGGAGTCTCCTC